>CAEGAD010044938.1:0-126520 GCA_903067055.1 Poeciliopsis paucimaculata
AGGGACTTTAAAACTGGTGTTATGTGCTCTATCTTCCTGGTTTTAGTGAGAACGCGAGCAGCAGCGTTCTGGATCAGCTGCAGCTGGAGGATTGATTTGTTAGACAGGCCTGTGAAGACGCTGTTGCAGTAATCAATGCGACTAAATATAAACGCATGGATGAGTTTCTCTAGATCTGGCTGAGACATTAATCCTCTAATCCTGGAGATGTTCTTCAGGTGATAGAAGGCCAACTTTGTGACTGTCTTTATGTGGCTCTGAAGGTTAAGGTCAGAGGTCATCACTACTCCCAGGTTTCGGGCCTGATTGCTTGTTTTTAGTTGTAAAAAATAACTACATTTAGATTGCAAAACCTGTAGAATCAGGAAATCACTTCGATAGAACCCGTCTGACAACAGGAGGTGGGCAAGAAAAGAGAGAGCAAAACATCAAATCCAATTGAAACAAAAAAAAATAAAGAACAAACAGGAAACTGAGATCTGTCAGCACAGAAATGATTTCAAAGCCATTTCTAAAGCTTTGGGACTCCTCCTCTGACAACCTATAAAAAAGAAGTTATGTGTGGATCAGGATTTTCTCTTCTTTCTCTTATCAATCATTAAGCTGACTAAAGTGATCCAGTTCAACTTTATCAAGAAATTTGATGTCAGTACAGGAAGTGTTAGCATTAAGCAGGCTAACTTTGTTTTCTGTCTAATGTTAAATCACTTTTATAATAACTCCTTCATGCACATAACCTTTTCCAAAGGACCACATCAGTACCTGTTAGTACAAAGCAAACCTAATAGATCAGATGTTTATTGATAGATTCTGACCTCTGATCAGCAGAAATTGATAGAACATAAATCGTAGATGCGCATCTTCCCCAAAACACCTGCTGTTCACTTTCACATAAAATATTGTTTCAAAAATCAAAGCAGTAAATTAAGATTTACGCAGAAATGACACCAAACACAGGAGGATCTGACGAATAGGTGACAGTCTTATTTATAATAATTACAATTTGTTTGATCATCTGATATATTTAAGGGTGAATAAAAGATAAAAACAAATTACATGCAATAGATTAATCACACATGTGTAATTTAACACCAATGCAAAAATATTTATCATTCTGCCAACACACAGATGATCTTTAAATGTTCTTTTTTCTACGCAAACTGCAAAACATCAAAGTTCTCAATAGAGGGCGCCATTTATTTAGAAAAAAGTTTTCTGAGAAGCAAAGCATTAAACTTTACTAAACAGCTCAGTAGGTCAAAAGCCACAATTTAATTTTGCTGCTTCATAATTAATAAGATTTTATACCAACCCCAAACCCAGAAATCATTCAGCTTAAAGGGAAGTTTTTGTTTTTCTGTTCTAATATTATCACCATCAAACACAGATTACTTTCCTACATGGAGCTTGTTTTAGATTCAGATCTTTTCTGTTTGAGTCACTTAAAGCAGACATTACTTTATAAGGTACAAGCTGCATGAAAATCAGACGAGACTCCAGACAGTCTGACACGATCAAATTATTCTAATATGTCTTTTCTTATCAACTCAGACATTGTCACCAGCATAAGAAGAAATCCCTTTTCGTTAGCTTACGTAATGTGACATCTCAGACAGATTTAGTCACAGCATAGACATTTTTATATTTGATTTCTACATTTTGGATAAGGTGCTAGGGCATCTTAGTGACTCCTTAAAGGTCTAACCATTGTAAGAGGATACCTTTTCTTACATGTTAATGTTTATAGCGATGCCTCAGTGTGGATTTTAATGCATTTAGTCTTGAAATAAATTTTTAAAAATGGCTGTAAAAAACAGCGTGCAGAAAATGATTTCTGCACGCTTTGAAATCTGTCCTTCACCCACCACACGCTAATGGATTAGTGCTTCTAGAAAGAAAAAGAAAAGTGCTGAGGTGAGCAACAGGTGCTGTGGTTTTTAATAACATACACAACAGAGGCTGTTTGAATATGCTGCCCTCCTACATCTATCCAGGAGGGAAAAGCGCAGACCCACGCACAGAAAAGCAGGACAGAATGGATGTTCTTGTGACTGAGCGCCTTGTGGAAAACCTTGGCAAACTGAACTGCCTCTGAGGTCAGCACAGGAAGGGCAGCCCCGCTCTGGAACAATGGCAGGGATTTAAACAATTCTTGCTTAACAGCAATCAAGACAGAGTTGACTATGATCCAGTGCAAGGAAAATAAAATTACAGAAAGTGCTACTTTGTTTACAAATTTGTAGACTTAAGCTGGTGCATCACAGTGCAAACAAATGTCATCAAAAAGTTTATTTATTTGAATACTTCAGTTCAGCAAGTGAAACTCATAAAGACTAATTAGTGACAGTCTATTTATGCTGATGGTTATGTTTAAAAGTTAACAACAATTTGTTCTGTTATGTTGGATTACACAATCATTAAGAAGACCGCTGACTTAGCAGTTGTCAAAAAGATATCCAAACACTCCACAAGGAGGGTAAGGTAAAAATTATTGCTAAAGCAGCTGGTTTTGTACATACTACTAAATGCAAACACTTTAATTGAAAATTGAGTGGAAGGAAAAAACAATGCAAAAGAAACAAGAATAACTATTACCTCAAGTAAAGGGAAGAATATCAAGGTATGCACTGTAAAAGACATTACTTAATAAGATACAAGCTGGAGTCAGCTGCAGTGCACACATTGGGCTAAAACTATTAAATTCCTTAAACTGATTCACTTCAGAGGCAGACTAAATGTCCAAAGGGTATTTCCTGTGCTATAAAGGGCTGAACAAGATCCACTTTAAGATTCAATATATTTTGCTTTTCATCAAGTTCAGAGCTTCAGCAGTCGACGGTGATTTGGGAAGCAATGTTTCATCAAGTACAAAGTCAGCAAATCCAAGCATCAGGAAGTTTCAGAGCACTTTGTTTCCCTCTGCTCACAGGCTTCATGAAAATGCTGATTTAATCTTACATCACTTGGCTCCCATCTTCACTGCCAGAAGTACCAACACCTTGTTCAATGATGAAGGCATCAGCACATTTGATCTAAAAACCATGTATGATCTGTGGAGTCTTCTCAAGAGAACTATAAGAAACACCTGATTCAATCATTTTGGCTTCTGTTAGAGCCATGATCATCAGAACCAACAGCAATAAGTGTTTCAAATATTCTCTATATTTAATATATACATGAACTTTACTGTTTGAATTAAATTATTGAAATAATTATTAAAAATTATTACTTTGCTGTTCTGCTTTCCAGATATTGGTCAAGTTGTCCTTACCATGGAAAACTTGGTTAAGTCCATCTGTTCACCGCCAAGACGGCGCACACCAGAGATTGGTGAAGTAAGTAATTTGATACACAACAAATTGTAATACTGGCGTCTTTCTCTGACGGTAACTGAGTGGTAAATGGGTGGAATACACCAGGGACAGAGACACACAAACAACCATGCAAATGGAAACTCATACTTCAGACCAATAGATAGACTAATTACAATCATGTTTTTGAAGAAAGTTGTACTTGGAGGACATGATAATCTGAAATTTGAACCAAGGATCTCCTTACCGACGTATACCCCTGCACAAATAGTGATAAACGTTTTCAAATTTGTTCTAGGAAGCTGTTCTTGTTTCTGACAATTAGCTAGGATGTGCATTTCATAAAAACTCACCATGCCTATGCTATAGCACTGTTATAGCATAACAGTTGAATGAATCCTTAATACATTTTATAGACAGGATTTTTGACCAAAGTAAAGTAGAATGTAACATTTGCTAAGCATTTCAAACATGCTTGATGTTTATCTTAAAGTTAATACCCTCCAAAATTAATTTTTAATAGTGCAGCTGAACTTTTACTACAAATATTATGATCCTATAAACCAGGGATGTCAATGTCACAGTGTAACACCTGCGCTAAAGACAAACAGTAAGACTGAGAAGTGGATACAAAACCTTAAACGCTGTTCTGCAGTTTATCTGCGCCTGTTCAGGCCCGGCTGAGTCCGACAGCTGGTTGACCTGATAAGTATGAGTGCACACAGTTCTGCAGCTTGCTTCTGATCTGAACAAACTAAACCTTACCATACCTGAAGAGAACAGAGTGCTTCAGTTTACTCTTAGTGATGACTGACTGTTAAGGAATAGGAATAGCTATGAGTTTGGTGTACTTGGGTTAGCTGGTCAGAAGAGACAACTTTAGCTTCCCTGTGGATACTATGAGCAATTTAATTCAAGTGAGACAAACTTAAAATCAAACCAGTTGTACATACAAAGTAGCATGTTTATAATCTTAATGTTACAGATTTCACTTTTTCTTTTATTACTTTCTCCTTCCACTCAACTTTGAATTAAAACGATTTGAAACAGAGCTCCTTGAAAAGCCAGAAATACAGTCTCCTCCGATGCACTTAAGTAATTTTGCTTTTCTCAGCATCAAACAATGAGTGCCTACTCAAAATGTATGTCAGCTCCTTAAAGGTTGTACATGCAAAAATGCAACTGCAAAAAATATTTCATGGCACAACTGAATAAGTTTCCTGCTCCAACCCCCTTCTGTTGCTGCCCTGGGCAGTTGCCCATAAATCCCTTAGCTTATATTATATATATTGGCGCCTTGTCCTCTGAAAAGTGTCAGTGAATGTCTTATGGATAATTGTTGAAGAGAGTTGGATAGGAACTAGTTACATTTACTTTGTTATACTTACAAAAAGTTACTGAAGTAACCAAAAATACATTTAGGAGTATTTTGATTGTGATTTTATTGTGAAGTATTACTTGAGCAAAATATCTGCCACTCTACCACTGTGAATAGTTTCAATAAATGATGAACAAGATTGTTTTAACCAAAGATTCAATAGACGCAGACACACTCATGGAGTTTTTGTTAGCATTTTATAAGTTTTATATGATGTTCCTTTTGTCTTAATTTATTTTGCAAACATTATTTTAAAATATCAAATGACTGATGGGTTTTTACCAAGTACTTTTTCACTCATATTGAGTAACTTCTTGGACGGCTACTTACATTTAATAGAGTAAAAATATACTTAAATACTGCTACACTTACTTTAGTATATTTTTGGGAGCATTCTATCCACTTTTGCTGTCAAGTCAGCAGCAGTTTTATATTCTAATTTTGTACAGTTCTGTATTATAATTTATGTAATAATCGTCCAATTTGGCATGTGTACTTTTGTTAGTTTGGGTGGGTCAAAATTAACAAAATAAACGCTTCAAATACGTAATTCATATGTCAACCTATTATTTCCACTCATAGAAATGATGACATGAACTTGTTGAACTTATTTTAATTTACCAAGATGCACTCGTGTGTTGTGTTCTATAGGACGGTATGCACCTGCCCGCATCCTCTCCCAATATGTCAGAGCAGATAAATCCAACTGTGTTAATGAGGCTGTAAAGCTGCCAGAGGGAGGCCGCCTCTCCGAGGTAGCTGTCGGTCCAAAGAGCGCGCGCACACGCACGCCTGCCACGGAGTGCGCCTGTGCCGCTTCGGGATGGCTGAACATTACGCAGCCCTTCCTGACAGAGACAGGCACGTCCTGAAAGCTCTGAGTCCTGGATGCGTTGGGGCGGCAGGAACACGGTCCGGTCGGGATTTCTGACTCAAAATGCGCATTCGGCGTCTCTGCGGTGCTGAGCGGCAGCTGTGCAGAAACGAGCGGGCGGTCAGCTGTGTGCAGTGAATAATGCGTGGACATGCCGAGGACGTGCGAGGTTCCTCCGACTGGGAAACTTGTTCTTCGGTTGTTTTGATCTGACACAAGATGCATCTGTTTCGGAGTCATAATTACCAAGTGTTTCCTCACCGCTACTCAGTGGAGAAACCGACCATACGGGGCATCAGCTGGGTATGTTTACTGCGGAGAAATATCTGTCGGTTTTTAAAGTTATGTAAAGACAATCATAGTCTGTGCTTTAAAAAAAAAACGACATTTTCGTATAGACATAAATGTCTACACTACGACAAGGTCTTTTTAAATAGTTTTTATTCAATGCTGCTGAAGCTCTTAACCTCCAGAAAACGATAATCAAGATTTTCTGGCAAATTCTTGCATTTATATCACATGATGCAAGAACTGAGGGTTATCTTCTTCTGACTAATACAGAAACCTTGTCTAAAACCAGCACTTATATTTACTTTGAAGTCCATGTATTTTAATGACATTTTGGACAATTGTTTTTGCTGCATTGTGTGCACATTAGTATTCCTAGCCTCAGTTACTACAGAGAATTGTGATTTTTCTTCTCAAAATGTGCTTAGCTGGTGACAAAGAGATGCTTTATGTTCATCTATATTTCTCTATGTTGGCAAAAAACAGAAACCTATCATCAGTTGTATTTATTTTAATGCATTACATCATGATTCTGATAATTCAGTCTTAACTGGCATGGGCAAATATTGGTATTTTCATAGTACGATAACCTGAAGTAGAATGCTGCCATAATACTTATGCATGTAATTGAAATAAAAATGTATAATATGTCCAATAATTCTCACTGCTGTAATTGTAAGATTTTAATATCCGTATGATAATATAATATAAAACACATCTTATTCTGATAGCAAATTGCTAAATAATGACCCAATATATCTATTTTCAAGTCCCTTTTTTGAAAGATTATTAACATTTTTTCTATCTTAAATTTTATCAAGTGACTTGTTAGCTGTAATTACTTTTTTAAAGAAAACTGATGGATGTAGGACGTCAGAAATTTATAAACATGATTTAAATATTTAAATCACAACATCTACAATTGTACATACTGTTAAAGTAATAAAACATTTATTATTGCAACTCTAACGGTATTGCTTAACTCCCATGGCGCCTAATCAGATTGATTGGTGGAAATTGGAGTCCCTGCATCATGATACTGCATCATGTTTTTGTTTTGTTTTTCTCCAAAGACAAATCTTTCTTTCTTATAAGAGACAGAAGGTGCAGCTGACTAGCAGTGCGTAGCAGCAGGTAGAAAAACCTTAAACTTCTGTTTAAGTTACTCTCTATTACCCTTCTTGATGGCCTGGCAATAGACAGAGCTTTGACTCTTTTCTACTCTTATTTTGAAAGCCAGAAGGTTTAGGTACCACATCTTCATGCAAGATCTACTGTATGTGGTTTCTATTTCTGATTCTAATTATTTTCTACAACCATGCACAAAAGTAACAACTTCAGTGCAGATTTTTTTTTTTTTTTTTTTTTTTTTTTAAGTGTCGGAGTGCTACAAAGCTGTGCTAGTATGACTCTTTTATGTGCAAAGTGTCACTTCACAGAAATCTGAGGAATGGCTCCAAGTAGACCAAAGCAGAAAGTCTCTATTGTGTGTGCAACCCCAGAGAAGAGAGATGGGAAGGCACACAGCTTTTCTTATTAAACTCAGGTTATTAATAGTGTATTGTTTATTGTTCACCTTCCCCGCAGCTCCTCTGCTAGGTTTACAGAGGGGTGTGGAGAAGAATGTGCAAAGTGGAAGGCTTTGTTTCCAGGTCACAGGAAGACACAGAGCAGGGTTGAAAGCCTCCGGTTCTAAATTTACAAGTCGCTGAAGTAGAAACAACTTTAAATCTCCAGAGTCTGGGTTTGTTTTCATCAGCCCCATCAGTTTCAAAGAAACACACAAAATCAGATTTTTTTTTTAAAAAAGAGGATATTTTGAAGTGTAAGTTAACAGGAAAAGAGGTAAAGGGAAGGCATGCAGCAAATGACCGTCTAGGAGAGGAACCCAGGACAACGGCGTTAAAGCCTCTGAACATTGTGCACCTGCTTTCCCAACTTAGTCACCCAACCTCCTTCTCTGGCCTATGACATCTAAACCACTGATTTTGTAATTATCCAGATAATTTCACATATAATAAACTGCTCAATATCCAAAAAAGACACAATAGATGTTACACGAGAGGGTAATTTTAGTTGAAAGACCTGTTCTAGTTCTAAAAGACGCTGTTTATTACTTTGAACAGATGATTATCTTTCTACAGTATGAGCCGATTGTGTTAACTAGTCTGGCGGTGCCTGAGGGCTTTTACGTGGTAACTGTGTTGCACATTTCAATTTGACATAATGAAGCTTTGCTCTTTTCAGTTCACTTTCTAATTGCTGATCCAATTAAACACAAAGACTGCAAGAACTGAGCTAATTATGTTTATTAAAACCGACAGCTGACCCTTGTTTTTCTTCAACTCCTACTTTTAACGCAGATAAAAAGCAGATCAGCCTGTCTTTTCTGCATGTGTCTTCCTGAAGTCCTGAACGGCAACTGGTTCCTCCACATTGTTGGTTTTAGTTCTGATTACATTTCTTTTTGTTTGAGTCTCCACTGATGAAACTTGTGTACTGCTTGAGGAAAATTAGCATATTCTGAAGTTATGGTTGTAGGTTCTGCTTTAAAAACTTTCTTTAAGTCGCTCGCTCAGCCAAATTCAGACTTTTTCCTTCTTGAATAAGGGAAAATATTTAGTCATTGATCATGTGGCCGAATTGCAGACCAGACAAAACACGCCACAAAGTCTGGCTGCAGAAGGAATAGAGACAGTGATGTTTATCAGTGACGTGAAAATCTTATCACAACTTCTGGATGAATGTCGCCAGCTACTGTATATGTCACTGTCAGCGATGCAATGCGATTACTTTTTAAAAAATCTTTTCATACAACTTCAGTCCATTGATTCAAGATGCTCCATTCAAATGTAAAATGTAAAATCAAATGTAAAAACAACACATGGAAAATCTCATGGTCACAGCTATGCATATAATTTACTCAAAAAGTATCAGAATCTCTTTTTAGTTCTGATTATTAATTCATTTCTCAAAAATGTATAAAAAATAACACAATCCACATTCACCTTTGTCCACATTAACACAAAAACTGGTATCACACAATCATTATTACCTAAAAATGTTCAACTTTTGTATTCCCTATGATTAAAATCTCAATAAATCACTGTGTCTTGTGAAAATAGCATAGTTCAAGTTTATTTGTAAACAATAGTAGCAATCAAAACGTAATAATAGCGATAATCCTGCAAGCAAGTCTATAAAAACAGATTTATTGCACTGTTTAATTATAACCCACTTCTATATTAGAAAAAACAAAGGATGGACGAAAATCTATGATTTACCATATAAAAATATTAGTGCTGTTTGAGAAAATGTTTTAAAAAACATAGATTGTTAAAGACTGTAGTTCTCCTGTACCACTGTTCACAAAATAAACAACTTTAGGTCCAACACTGACCCCTGTGGTGCATCACAAACAGTGACATGTGAGGGATTTAATGGACATTTTGGGAGATGTGAAATGACTAATTCCTTTCTGCTCAAGATGAGCTTTTATGAGGCTGTAAAATTAGATTTATTGAAAACAATTACCGTGGGAACACAGGTACACAGCAGTAATAACAAGATGGTTATAAAAACATAAAAACCAGGCGGCAAGGAGGAAGTCCCAGTTAGATCAAAGTACAGCTATAACATTGCAGAGTGTTATGTAAGCTCAGAGAGTGGAAAAAGCACATTAATATCCAGAAAAAACATATGTAAGTAAGCAACAATAAAATCCTGTTGCTAAAAGAAATAATTGTTTGTAATTGAAAGCAAAGCAGCGTCATGTGAGGAAACAGACTGTGCATATTCCTCTCTCCACCCACTTGACACCTACCTACTCTGTGATGGAGACAAATTGTCTCCATCACAGAGTCTCAGACAAGGGAAACAAATGTAGGTAATATTTGTGTTGACCTTCTTCTCTATGACAATAAAAGCAGTATTACCACTATCAGAGCACTCCAGCCTGGTAATATCTGTTTATTTAATGCAAGATTATCGTCAACAACTAGCCCAGCCAGTCGGAGCAGAATGCTGCCGGTACTCCGCAGAAGTTCAAGTGTTTTATTTCAGAGGTTTGAAGCATTCTGTAGATCAGAGGAAGTGAGAATAAAGCCTCTCTTTCTGTTTTCTCCTAGACTCCACTGCCAGAGGCCCTGGATCCAAAGGACACTATGAAGCAGGTATGTATGCCAAACATTCTTCAGTACATATCCTCCCCACAGCCAAGAGTAATTGAATGTTCCAGTGTGTGTTTTTAAACTCCCGAAGAACAGTGGGAGAGTCGTGATTTCAGAAGAGACGAGTGATTTGAAACTCAATCTCTTAGAAAACGTAGAGACTGATAAAACCAGAACGAATTATTAGAAAAACAATTTTATCTAAACGTTTGATTACGAGTAAATTGGTTCTTAGGCTTGGGTCAGGTTGAGATTCTCAGAGTATATTAATCTTCATTTTAAAAATACCAAGTTTTCACAATATCACAATATTAAAACAAAAAATTAAGAGGAAAAATTACTTTATTTAAAATAAATAAATATGATAGCCATTATACTCTCTATTGTTATAAAAGTAACACTACTTAGTGTTACTTTTATAAGATTTATGTTTATAGCATCTTTAGTTTTCACATTATTATGTTATTTTCCCAAGCAGGAATAATCCAACAGACAGACTTTTCTGTATAGAAGCTTCCTTTCAGTCAGCTAATTGGCAGTGCACAGCAACAGGTGGGGAAGGGGCAGAGTGTTATTTTGTACTCCATATAGCCAATAAAAACTCAATTCACTCCATTGGAAGTAGATTCAGCAATATTTACAAACAGTCAAAATTGTTTTTCTCATGAGCAAGTGAAAAATTTTCAGTCAGCTGACTGGCAGTTCACAGTAACAGGTGGGGGAGGGACAAGTCTGCAGTACTTTATTCTTTATGCGGCTGAAGAAAAACTTATCACAAGGCAGTTTCTCAAATTAGGACTAAATGATTGGAATAGTAGAAAGAAAAACTGGAACTTGTGGGTTTTTTATACTTTTATACTAATTACTGAATTACTGTCGTTTATATATCCATCATAAAACCCTCCCAAACTTTAAAAATTGTAAATCTCTTCATCATCACTCACTGACAAGCACTTGGCTTTGCTTCTGCTGATCTCTAGTAACATGTAGAGCGGCGGCGCATGCATCCTCTAAAAAAGTGCTGAACGGGTTCTTTTGTTGTTGCAATATCCCGCACTACCACTCAAGCAAGTCTTAAGAAACACATTCCGAGCTGGAGAACCATAACGAGTCTAAAGGGCACTTTAAAGGCCCATGGATAACTGATTCTGAGTCCTACTCGATCCAGTCCAGACCCCTTAAGCTGTTTTATCTCGGCTTCTTCAGTGTTGTGCCAAGGACAAAACTTTCAAAGCACCGATAGTGCAGTTCGACATGGAAAGTGAGTTCTGGTTAGATTCAGTGGGTCCTGTTTGACTGGAGAAATAAAGTGTTTCTTTCATCTCTAGGTAAATTAAAAACATTTTTTTTTTTCTGAAAGAAACAATGGGATTGCAGAGGAGCTGCCAGTTTGGGTGCTAAGCTCCAAATACTAACCCTGTGTATTAAGATCATACATTATGGCCACATTGGACAAGATTGATTGTTTTTAATAAGATGATGATGCTTATAAATCAGAAAACCAGAGTAAATATTAAAACTTAAGCTTGAAAATATCCAGAAGTCACTCACTAATTTTCAGCATACTTGCTATTGGGTATCATGTAGAAACTTCACAACCAAAACCTAAGGACCACTAAAGTGTAAACAACCATAAAATGCAAGATACTGATGCAAGATCATCACTGTGATTTTCTTTGTTAGAGTCTTAGAAATAATAAAGCAGGGAAATCGTGGATACGTGTTTTAAACGCAGAACACAACTCCAACTCTTTTCTTTGTTTTAACTTCAGTCCCAAACAGCTTACATTAATCAGCTGGCCTACTATGAACTATATTCTGGAACAAGTACATCTGTATTTCGTAACACTCGGGGCAATAAAACGCTCTATTCCAATCATCATGAGTAGTAAATTGTCTTTGAAACCAGTAGCCTCTTCTCCATTGTCAAGTGTCACTCTACCTGGGTAATGCCTGGTTTGCTTCTAGCCAAATTGCCAGTGTGTTCCTAATTATCGAAATCTCTTGGTGTACTTTTGCCTTACGGGTTGCCCAGTCTAGTTGAAGCTGTCTGTGCTCTTCCGCCACATTTATTGACCTGCAGTTTGTTTGCCTTCTCACCGACTACTAAAACCTCCTTGCAGATTGAAAATGGTGATTGAGATTTTGCTGTTCAAGGAGGAATCCAAAGACAAATCAACGAATGCTTTCAGCAGTCACTCAGATCACTTTTGTGCAGTAGCCGACTTGGTCCAGCTTGTAGCACTATTTAGGTGGTTCCAAAAAAACATGGAGAAACCATGCAGGATCTGCAAATGAAGACATATATGGCCGGTGATGATTGGGGAACAGCTGGTTAAAGCTACTCCCACGTAGAAGAGGCTAATGCGTACTCAGAGGGTGCCACCAAGAAAGAAGCTCAAACGAAGGTAAAAGTTGATTTTGCCCCAATCCAAAACTTTTACAAAGGTTTTATGTCAGACGAGACAAAGTTTGAGCATTTAGGTAGAATTGGCTTAGGCTGTTTTTTCTGCTAATGAAACTTAAAATTAATTGAATACTAAAGTAACCTAATACTAGGATTCTTGAAGGACTCTGGCCTCAAATTTATTTAAAATTTATGGAACTTAAAACCTGGGTCTGAAAACCACCAGGGTTAAAGCAGAGTGCTCATGTAGTCAGTCAGACGTGTGCCAGATGGTGGTTATTGGCTCCAAAAGGGGAGCAGCTTCTCTCCAATTTCTTAAAGTTAAATTTCTTCAAATTTGTATGGTGGTATATGTTTATATTTACCTCTTACAACCTGTGTGGATCAGAGAAAATCCACAATAAACTCAAACCTGTGGACTCAATTACTGTCGTTTTTCTTAAACCTGTTAAAGTTCTTCGTTATCATTCCACCCTGACAGAACAATTCAGATAAATTATTAAAACTCCAATATTTATGACCAGCACTATCTCCAGACTTCTGGTGTATGACAAGATGAATGTGTGTCCTTCAGAAGAACTGTTTTGTCTTTTTCTCAGAAAGAGAGAGGTGTCAGAGTCAGTCCATGGAGCTGTGCTGCGCGGCTCGTCAGCTCACGCAGTGTTCTGCTTGTGCTGCTTCTCACCCAGCACATCCCACTAAGGTCACACAGAGAGAAAGACACAAAGACATGTCTCGCCTACAGAGGAGACACAGAGTGGAAAACTCTGTACGCTCTTAATCGTTCCACGCATAACACCAAAGCTGCATATGTTTGTTTTGGGTTTGTTGGTTTTTTTTGCAGTTTAAAGTATCTTTTTTTTTTCAAGATTAGAAGTGAGGTTTTGAAGACAATACTGAACAGAAAACACACGTGTGAAATATGTGTGTTTTCACACATGTTGTGAACTGCAATATGAAGTTGAGTATTGTTCTTTAAAAGTGACCCATTGTGCTTCCTTGAACAGGTTAGGTTGGGCTGTACAAATTGTTTTCCACAAAATCATCGTTAGATAATGAGGTTTTATTCTGGTCAGCTCTGCCTGTTGTGATCTACTTTCAGAATGAGTTGTTTTAGGCGCTGTCACTTTAAATCCAAATAAGTTGCTGGCGTCGACCCCCAACTCAACGTTTACACTCACATATAAAAATGGGTGCAAACAGACAACCATACCTCTTTGAAAAGCAGAAGTAGAACCTCCTGCACAACCAACAAGAATGTAGCAAGTGGTTTTTAGGGTGACAGGTAAAAAAACAAAAAGTTGCTGTTTTCCAGCAGCCATTGTACAGCACATACACTTGTAAAACCAGCCGACGAAACATGCTGGAGTTCTGCTTGGGTGCCAGATGATGGGTTAAGCTTTGCTGGATATGTGAGGGACAGTACCTGATGATTTGTGACTTTACATACCAAAGGTTTTTGAAAAAGCTCATTTTCCAGACACCAAAAAACATTAACTTATTGCTGGGTGTCTTATTAAGCACTTGCACTACTTTTAATAGCAGTTCAGACCCAACATTTGCAAAATGTGAATCTTGCATAATAGGTCCTCTATAAACATTAAAGCTTAGTAACTCAGTAACTTACAGAGTTACTGTCCTCATGATGCTTGTCTTCAGGCCTTCACAGAACAGCAGCAGGTGTCATAGTTTATCTTTAGCTTCCCCATCCATACTGAAGAAAAGTGTCTCCATACTATAATCCTACATGATGGGGGGATGGTGAGCAGTGTTAGGTGCTAAGTGTGATTGCCACCCTTTCTAAAATAATTAAAAACTTTGTATCATATTTATACATATAATATACTGAGGTTATATATGTATATATATAACATATATATACATATATATGTGTTATATATGTATATATATAACATATATATACATGTTATATATATACATGAGGTTTGTCGGGAAAATGTGACAAATTTGCATGTGTGAATACCTTTGCAAGGTATTCCTTGGTGTAAGATTCATACATTTTCTCCCTTGTGAATTTGTATTTAGGCTGTATGTTTGAATTATTGCTGCACACAGACTGACAGTATATTTAACTGTTCTTTGTTTTACACACCTTTTGGCAGGTCAGCCTGTGAGATTTATATTTGCTATACAATTAGACTCACTTAGTGCAATTACCTACAGGATTATAGCTGCGTCTGACATGATTAGATCACTAGTGTGTAAACCCAAGGCCACAAATAAAAACAGCAGCTGAGAGAGTTCAAAAATGTTGCATAAAATAAAAAATAGTTCTACACTCTGCATGTTTATATAATTGTCAGGTTTAGCAGTGAGGGGAAAGGCCTCTCTGTGACATATGGCTTTGGAAGTGATTATTTTAAAGAACTTGCGTAGGTAATGGAAAGTTGTCTCATAAGGGACATTTGTTTTGGCTCTGACATGCCTGAGAATGTGACTCTAGGAGTCTCAGGGGGAAAACGGGCCCCTGGGAACACTGGTGACCTCCAGACAGCCTTACTCCAGGGAGGTTTCACAGACGCCTCTGCTCCCACTAACTACCCCCGTGTTGCGTCTGAGGCTTTCAGTGGTGTAAACGAGTCACATGATCAAACACTTTTTGATATCAAACACAGCTGATCAGAATAAATAGAAAATGCTGCTTTTAACTCATAGAAACATGTAGAGCACTGCAGGCCTTACTTGCCTCAGTTAAGGTCAGTGAGAAGGAGGCTGAGCAAAAATGGCATCCACAGGAATATACTATACAAATAAAAAATACAATACAAAAAACACAATTGACAAAACCAACTGTCTCATTTCTGCCAGTAACACATCTCGGCTGAATTTATCTTGCGGACTGACTAAAGAAAAGTGACACATTTTGGTTACATCTGACAAAAAACTAACATAATTCATAAAAATATATATAATTCTGACAGTCAAACATGGTGGATAATTGAAAAAATTTGCCACATTCAGAAGATTGTTCATTTAACCACTTAAACTTTTTTATGCATTACTAAAAATACATTAAAAAGTGCAAATAATTCAATTCCTCTAAAAAAACTAAAACATAAAGTAAATATTTTATTGCCTAAAATGTAATATCACAGCATGTCTTTAGTGGATGCCTGATCTTTTGTAGCAAAGAAATGCATCTGCAGATAAAAGAAAATACTTTTAACATCAACATGTGATAGTATTTCTGTCGTTTCTGCTTGACTTGACAGTGTAGGGTTAATCTGTTGATTATTTTTTGGATTAACTGCTAAATAATTGGATAACAACAGGTGCTTAATAGGAGTTTTTGCAGAATTTGAACCAAGTTAAACTAAAACTATGTCTAGAGGAGTTCTGGGTTGACTATATTTACAAATGAAGAAAGTTTTTTATCTTAAATACAAAATGTATATAATTTTGTACAGTTTTGGCTTAATGCTGCGCTTTATATCGCTCTCTTTTCAGCAAAGTAGCAGTTTTTGTCTGTATAGTCTAGTTAATGATTGAAAACTAAATTAGTTGACAATTATTTCACTATTGATTCATTGTGATTAATTGTTTCAACCTCAGATTGAATCGTGAATTCTGCTCTTCAGTTGAAGGCGAACTTCCACCCTCCAGTTTGTGACTCTTAGCTCAAGTGCACTTTGGTTATGCAGCAGAGAACAATAATCTGAAAAACACTTCTAAGTCCACTTATATGTGACTCACAAAACAAATTGAAGGTTAGGAGTGACCTAGTCAAAGTCTGGACTTTAATTCAATCACCATTCTGTTGTTTGACTTAATGGGCTGTTGTGTTTTAACTTGAATTTCTCTACAGGTTTGTAAAACCTATTCCCAGTTACCACAAAAGATTGACAGCAGTCGCTGGTGCTGATGACGGGCCAGCTTATTGAGTTTACAGGACAATTAGTTTTTTGAGGCCAGGATAGTTTGTTTGTCAAACCCTTTAGTTCAGTCTGAAACATAAAACTGTGACAAAAGAGAGAAAACAAAATGTTTTTAGAACATTGTGCATGCTAAACAGTGTGCTGTAGTCTTTCTGCCTCTAATAAATCATAACTGTTCATTTTGATTTGTGAATTTGCATGTAAAAGAGATGATGAATGGGTGGCAGTCTTCTTCACGTCATCGAGTGTAAGGTCACAAAGGAAAGCAAAAGGTCAGCGGGTGTTTTCGTATCCTAAGGCCACTTGTTCTCTCTAAACTCTACTTACCGATTAAAATTAAATAAAACAGCACACAGTCAATGTGGAGCTCTGTGAATCTCAAGTCCACCACCTTGGGCAAACAACAGCCTCTTGAAGAAAACCCAGAGCGCAAGCATGCCGGCGTCTGAGCCACTCGTGTAATCACAAGACGTGCAGGAGGTGTCTGTAGGCAAACAAGACGGGGAGGAGCAAAGGTCCCACCATGCTCAGTCATAAAATGTAGGTCATGCAATGAACTTGAAGCATCCTGAATTACTGGGTATTACAAAGCCATAAACCAAGCCCTTTTTTATTACATAAGAATTGGTCTGCATGAGTGGCTGACAGGCTTTGGGCCCCAATCTCTAGTCATTTTGTGTTTTAAGCCAGAGCTCATTGAGCTGCATGTGGACACTTGTGTTAATCACATTGCGGTGACCTAAATCTGTCTGCGCGCAGAAAATGTGGGGACATTTCAGGTCAGAATAAGTCCACATAATAGCAGGTATTAGATTAAGCCAGAAAACTGACCTGGTTTACTAGAAGGTAGGTTCAGGTGGAATTAGTGTTAAGTAGGCTGCTGTTACACTATCGGTATACAGGAAACTGTTGTAAGCCCTCTGAAGTGACGGAGACCCATCTCTGTGCTTCTGCTTCAGACTTTCAATGGAAAGTTTTGGCTCAAAGAAAAGAAAAAACGTAGAGGGTGGTGAGAAGGCGAAAGTTTGTTGTTGCTGTGTACCGGCTACAGAACGAGCTGCGCAGGCTGGGAACTCAGTGGGGTGTGGGAGAGTTTCGCAGAGCCATTTTTAACGCGTTCTCACCCTCATGCAACCCACACTCACACACATTAAGTCACACTTCAACACCTACAGAAATCTCCACTCACGATGTTGATGTACACGCCGTCACACATGATTTCCACGCTGGGGGTGGGTTTAAGTAGGGGGGATTACTGTGATGAAAAGTGTGTCCCTCATTTTCTCTTGTAAACCAACATTTGTCAGAGCATTTTCTGGTTAATTATATATTTGATAATGCTGCAGAAGTTGTCTGTTTCAGTGAAATGAACTGTTTTTGGTACAAATTCTTGCAAATGAATTTTTTTGTAAATGAAAGAAATACCTTAATACCCTGCCTTGCATTTTTAGACACAAGACCCAAGATGAATCTGGAGATCCACAACTCAAATGACAAACTATTGACATGACAACTATTAGCCATACAAATGTAGAAGAGCAACAAAAACAAAGCCATCACTGAAAGAAAGTCACACGATAAACTTGCGATAAACCGTTTAGGGGGTCAGTAGATGTGTATCAGGTTTCTCTGGTGACCCTGAACATGGTGGAGTCACTATAATACTGCTGACATGCTTCTCATTAGCTGGATGGATGGAGCTTAAACAGAGAAGAACTAGGGTGAAGGTTTATCATATTCAATGACATAAAACAGGGATGAAAAACTGTTTTCATTTCGGGCCACATCAGTATCAAGAATGTCCTCAAAATGCCAGTTGTGGCAGAAAATCTTAATAAAACTATCTATGAACTGCTAAAATAATATTAAAATATTTTCACATTAACGGGATTTGACAGAATACATATAAAACTGCTGATTTGATTGATAAAATAAGATTTAAGCACACTATTATCTCAAAAGTTCCATTTCTAGAGTCTAGAAGGCCTTGTAAAAACATATGGAGGGCCAGATTTGGCCCGCGGACCTTGAGTTTGACACATGCGGTATAGAATAATGCACGTAAATGAATCCAAATGAGAATTCTTGGCCAGATTTGAAAATAGTTAATAGAAGAAGCTTTATTGTAAAAAAAGTAATCACCAAAACTTACAGACATTCTCCAAAAGACGGCTCTGCAACATACAAACACAGGGAGAGTGAATGTTTACCACACTTTTCAGACTTTGAAAGCTTGCAAAACTTTGTATTGCTTTTTCCAAAACCTCCAGTTAAATCCATCAAAATTAAAGCCACTTAACTTTATTTCCTCATTTCTATTCAGTTTCTTTCAGATCGTGTCGTAAAAGCTGCGAGGTCGGTGTACAGCGTTATGATCGAGAAGAACCCTGGCCTGATCCGAGACAGGAAGCATCACCTGAAAACACACAGGTACTTCAGCTCAGTGTTATTACCTTCAGCTGACGCAGGTTACACGTGTTATCATCTGAATCATTTCCCCAACAGGCAATGCTGCTCAGGGAAGGAGTTGGTTGACTGGCTGATGAAACAGAACGAATGCCTGCAGTCAAGAAGTCAGGCTGTTGGAATGTGGCAGGTCTTGGTGGATGAGGGAATCCTCGTTCAGGGTGAGGACGTTAAATCCAGCTTCAGTGTTGAAAATTCCTTTACTCTGCCTTGGAAAACTTCACATTTTGATGAAAATCTTGATTGCCTTTAAAAGTCATTTAATTTGTAAAAAAAATAAATAAATAAATAAAAATAAAAATAAAAAAAAGAGTCCAGTTGTTTGTAATTTAAAGCCGCAGTCTGTATCTTTTACTTAGAAAAATGAAATGAAAAACTTTATCATGTTGTTACAGTACAAAACAAATAAAATGTGAAAAAATGGATCTCCTCTGCCCTCTCCCAATGCTCCCAGTGCTAATTACAGAAATACACCACTCAGTCAGAAACAACCAGAGATCCAGGAGGACGGTCTTAGTGCTGTCAATCACTCTAGTGTATATGCCACTCACACCCTCCTCATTGCTCTCTGGTACGCTACAGCTGGTTCACCACAACATAGCCTTAGCATTAGCTACGAATGTTAAGGCTAGTTACCATATCCACCAATGACATTGGATAAGCAGTTTTGCTGGCAGTAAGTTATTTTTCCGCCGTTTAGTAGCGCATACACAAGCTTATTTGACAGCACTAAGCCATTACTCCTGGCTCTGTTTGGTTGTTTCTGACAAGGAGTGGTGCATTTTTGCAGACTGCTACTCAGAGGAGTTGATTTTTTTTTAGATATTATTTGTCTCATACCATACTGTCAAAACAGAAAAATTGTAACAGACATGAATAAAACGACTATTAAACAGCTGAGCTCAAGACTTATTGCATTAATATTTGTGAATTTGCGTAATTGAAGATGCGTACCACTGATGGATGTCTGATGATTCTTCCATATTTAATGTCTTTAATTTATGCTGATGATAATCTCTGCAGCAGTAACATACTCAAACATTTTCCAGAAGGGTTTGAATAGCTTGAAATTCACAGACCATGAATATTGTGGCATCGGTCTGACAGTGTTTTCTGCTGGGTCAAGGGTTCTCTCGCTGTTCATGCTTCTGAGATGAAGCTCTGTTATTCTGATGGAGGCCACTCCAATCAGGACAGAAG
Source organism: Poeciliopsis paucimaculata (assembly GCA_903067055.1). NCBI lineage: Eukaryota > Metazoa > Chordata > Actinopteri > Cyprinodontiformes > Poeciliidae > Poeciliopsis > Poeciliopsis paucimaculata. The sequence goes on from CAEGAD010044938.1 coordinate 19,990, forward strand.
TGCTTCATCAGGAGCTAGCAGGAACTCAGAAACAACTTGTGCTTATTTCCATGTATCTGGATTTTTATGAAGCTCTTACCTGAAAACAAAATTTACCTCAAGGTCAAAACAAAACGAAACTAAATTACAGTGTCTGTATATAGTACTCAGCTCCTTGGATGTTTTACCCTTTTTAATTCTTTTATAAATCAATTATAATCAACAAAATTTGGCTTTTGTGACAAAAACAACTTTAATGTCAAACTGAAAACTGATAAAGCTGCCAGGTTACATGGGAATTGACTGTGAACCATTTCAATCTAGCCACAAGTCGTCTATGTGACTGAGGTCTGAGCTTTGACTAGGCCCTTTAAGAACACCTTGTGTTCTTCAAACCATTTCTGCGTAGCTTTAGCTAAATGCTTTGGGTCATCTTGCTGATAAATAAATGTTCTCTGAAGTTGTAGTTCTCTTGCAGATAGAACCAAACTGCCTCCAGGATTATGCTGCCACCACCATGCTTCACAATGGGTTGGTGTATTTGTGGTGATGTTACTCCACTTTGGTCTCATCTACCGCTTGACCATGGAGTCTCCACACATTTAATTTATGTTACATATTTTTATTTGTCATTATCTTTGTTGAAATTAAATGATTTTTTAAAATATTTTTTCTAATTTTATTCAACATTGGGAATTCAGTTAAATGGATGAAACATCCAAAGAGGTGAATTCTTTTTACAGGCACTGTTTTTCTGTATTTGAAGTGAATGAATTTTTAAATCCTGCCATCTTTTCCCGTTTTGTGAATGTTTCCAGTGAAACAGGATCTGAACTTCCTTGACAAGGACACACAGTTCTACCGGTTCCAGGACTCAGAGTTTGGCCTGAACCACGTCTCCAACGAGAAGGACTTGGAGGACGAGCTGCACGAAGCTCTGTCCCTCCTGTCTCAGCTGGGCCCCGATGCGCTGCTCACCATGATTCTGCGCAAATGGTCAGCACGAAAAGCTGCTGGACAGTTTGTTGTGTATTTATTAGGGATGCAAGTTATTAACTAATGAGTAAATCTAAAGTCAATTGATCTTATCAATGAATAAGCAGCCATTTTCTTAAAAACCCAAGTTAAAACCTGAGCGTCGACTGTCTTTTTATAACATAACAAGGGCTAAATATTTCATAACATACTGAATTTAAAAATATATCGCTGCATTTTAAGATTATTTTGTGTCAGCTGCATACTGAATAAACAAAAAAATTTTGATTTTCTCACATTATTAAAATTAGATACATGTATAAGATATAATAAAACAAACGTCTGAAGTTGCTCAACAGAAAAAAATAAGAATAAAATATGTGAAACACTTAATTCCTAATAAAAGGAGAGATGTTCATCTGTGATTGCCCATGAATATTTTCTCTGTTTTCCCCTCCGCTTTCTGTCATCACATCCTCCTCACCTAAGTGGTACAACAAGTACTATTAAGGTGACAACTTAAAAGCTTAATTTCTAAACAGAACCGCATAAAGTACATTTTGCATCCCACAGTTTGGACCGTTTCTCTTTCTTGCTCTGTTATGGTTCCACCATCTTTGTTTCTGTGTCAACTGGCTTTGTTTAAAGATGATCAACGATGCCCTCTACTGGATGGCGGTCAAATTACAACACTAAAAGAAGGTCTAAGTGTATGTTGTTACACAATTGGAGCTAATTTTACTCTAATAAACCATTAGTCAATAATTAATCATAAGGTGATCAGTTGTTTGCATCCCTAGTATAAATCGTATGATTTGCTTAAAGCATGTCTGAGGTTCCTGTGCCAGGGTAAAGAACCAGAACAGATAGATGCCATGCTCACATTGATTATTTGTTGGTTGTGCAGTCCCAGTCAGAGGAGCGCTGAGGACATCGAGGTCATCTATGAGGAGCTGCTCCATGTGAAAGCCGCTGCTCATCTCTCGTCTTCAGTCAGTCCTTTTTTTCTAGCTTCAACACGTCCCTAATGTTTCTGCTTTTATTTAGTTAATAATCCACTTCTGTGTAGTCTAATGCCAGGCTTCCTGTCTTTACTGTGTTGTGTCTGTAGGTGCGGAAGGAGCTGGCCGCAGTCCTGGTGTTTGAATCCCACGTCAAGTCTGGAACAGTCCGTAAGTGATTCATTACTGATATTATCGCTAATACCGGCTCTTAGTTCTTACAGAGAGAAACTGGATAGTTAATAACCGGTGACTTACGTGGGATTATGTGTCTGCACTTCATTTCAGATTAGCAAGCTAAATCAACATAGGTGGAGTCTTTCTGTTTTGTTTATCATGGGTGTGAAAGTTTTTTTATTTGGTCGTCCGATTCTTTTAAATTTGTTATTAGGGTGGAATTGTTATATACAAATTTAGCAATTTTTAAAAACAAGAAATGGGTTTTGAAGTTTGAATTTATTGTGAATATTCTCTGGCCCACAAAGGACAGCAATTATATACAGGCCATTACCGAGCAACCTTCGCTGAGGGCGAGGACTTTTGGTCAGCTGGTTTTAGCTCTATGCTGTACAATGGCTTCTGGAAAGGACAAGTGTTTTGCTGTTAACTAAACCATCTAAACTAAACCACTTGCTGCATTCTTGCTGCTTAGTTTTGCAGGAGGCTCTACTTTTGCTTTTCAAAGACGTACGGTTGTACAGCTGCACATGTTGCAGCCATGTTAACATGCGGGTGTAAACATTGTGCTGGGGGGGCGAGGCCAGCGTCAGCTTATTTTTGATTTAAAGTGTGAAGACACAATAAAATAGCTTATTCTGTAAGGAGTCTGCTAGTGAACTCTGCAGACTAAAATCTCATTATCTAGGAATGATTTTGTGCAAAAAATTAAATGAAGATAAGACCTATCCTAATCTGTTCGAGGAAGCATAAAAGGTCACCTTTAACAATCTGGTCAAATAAGATACTGAGTTCCTCTGCATCTTGCTAAACAGCATTTATCTGAATATTAATGGGTTGTATGTATACATATGACACCATAACAGGGTTCATGCCTGTACTCCTTCACTTTATACAATTTTAAGCATTCAGCCTCTTTAGGCCTTTACTCATTTTCTCCTCACTAAAGGTGAGCAGATAATTAACTTTTTTGTTGTTTTTTTTGCTCTAAACCGTGCCTCCCTGCTCGTGATTATGAGAGTCAATGCAGCATATAATAGGAAAGGTGCAACGTAAGCGGGGTTGTCATAGTAATTTATTGACAAAGATGTGTGCAGGTGAACAATGTTTGTGCTGACTGTGTTTTATTGTGATGCAGTGTTCAGTCAGGGGGATAAAGGAACCTCCTGGTACATCATCTGGAAAGGCTCAGTGAACGTGATCACACATGGAAAGGTAACCCTGAACACAGCTTTTAGGTTAACTCAGATCTGAGCTGTTTGTCACGGTCATGTGACTTGTGTTCAAACAGGGCATCGTGACCACGCTGCATGAGGGCGAAGACTTTGGGCAGCTAGCTTTGCTGAACGACGCGCCGCGTGCCGCCACCATCATCCTGAGAGAGGACAACTGCCACTTCCTCCGTGTTGACAAACAGGATTTCATTCGAATCCTTAAGGTTTGTCTGACATCCTTCTAACTTTACATGAGAGCTCCGTTACCTGCAACTTGTCACCGACAAAACTGTAATTTTCTGCTCCGTTTTCCAGGATGTGGAGGCTAACACGGTGCGACTGGAGGAGCATGGGAAGACCGTCCTTGTGTTGGAGAAGAGCGCAGACTGCAATGGTCAAGGGGGAGCTGCAGCCAACAGCAAGTGAGTCACACTCAAACATTTCTTTCCTAACACAAATGCTACTGTATTCTTTCATGCTTCATTTATACATCTGAAAATACTGTCTTGTTCTTTCAGCCCAGCCAATAACAATTTGTCTAATATTACTAGATGTCCACAACGCAATGGGTCTGTCTAAGAAAACACTGGGATGCACACTTTCATAAAAATCCAAAGATGACATGATAGTCATATAAACCTTTGGCTTAAAGTCTTCATTTGTTAGGTCGCACTAAAGTTTAATCATATTATAATTCAATATTTGCTGAGTTAGCAAAACATTGTTAAAACTGCCAATTTGATTTTTCCATAAAATCAGTCAAACTCCCCTTAAATATAGTTACTTATTGAACGTGTCATAGTCAGGTATTTTTTTTTATGTCTGGCCATGTTTTTGTAAATTGTTATTGAATCAAGTTAAAATCTACCCTCTAAAAAACAAACTTATTTGTCTACATGTCATTAATGACGTGCTATAAGGTACAGAGTGGCTGATTTTTGAGTACATCATTTGTATTTTTCTTGTTTTAAAGTGATAGAAAAAATAATTTAATGTTTGCTTTAGCTGCACCCCCCATAGTCATTTTCATCCTGACTTGAGGTAAATATTGTTTGTCTGACATCCAGCAACTTTTGACATTATTTATGTCAAAAGTTGCTGATCAACCATAATGTTCTCTAATGAAAGCTTGTGTGCCTTTTGTGATGTCATCTACCCAAATACAAACACCAGAGATCTAACAAGATTTTTTCTGTCAGTGCATTTATGAAAAAGCAATGTTCTCTACTACATGAATTGAAAAAAATATTTTAAATAGATGCCATTCATAATTTTAAAACTGTACTATAACATGTAAAGACCCTGGTTAACCCCAAGGAGGCACAATGAAGCAGTGCAAGGCATTAAAGAAGCTTTCTTCCTTTCCTTTTTGTTGCAGATACACAGTTATGTCGGGAACACCTGAAAAAATCCTGGAACATCTACTGGACACACTGAAGCTGGATTCCAATGGAAATGATCCTATAGGTGAGATTAAACCACATCCCCATGCTTTTCTGATTTTCCAGATGATCAGATACAGCTGACTAATCGACCGTGATGTTTGTCTCCCCTCAGATCCCTGCGTGAGCGACTTCCTGCTCACACATAAAGTCTTCATGCCGTCCAGCCAGCTATGCTCGGCTTTGCAGCATCAATATCCTGACCAAAGTTTCCAGTTTACTCACACTTTGGAGAGTGCTGCAGAAAATTATAATGTCTTCTGATTGTGTTAGAACCTTAACCATCTTTGCACTTACCAGGCAGAGTTGTCCAAAGGCTCAGATCAGGAGAAGACTGCTTACATCTTCAACACCAAACAGAAGGTAGTGAAGCTGATTGCCCAGTGGGTGGCGCTGTACAGCCTTCTTCTGAAAGAAGATCCAGAAGTTGGGGACTTTTTGGAGGTGAGAGATCAGATTTGGATTAACTGATCTTCATTAAATACAAAAAGAACAAATAATCTGTTTTATTAATGAGATATAACATAATAATTCCCCTGCTTGTTTTTCTTCTTGGCTCAAGAAGAAACTGAAAAAGGAGGTTGCAGCTGATTATCGTTTGTCCAGCATCCTGAAGGAACAGTTTAGGGAAAGGAGAAGAACAAAAGTGTAAATATTTTCACTTAGTTCATGAATTAATTTTTGCAAGAAATTAATTAATGAAGACTAAATAATACAATGGAACACCATTTTTATCTTTGTTATAAATTGACAGGATGGAGAACGGCTATCAGTCACTGAGCAGGGTGAGTTTTTATTTATAGTCGATGCTTTTGTTGTCTAGTGCTGTGAGTGGCCAGGATGACTAGAAAAGCCCTTCTAACGAACTCATTGATACACTTTAATTTCAAAATATCTCTTTTCTCACTGATCACCGAGTCATTTTGTTGCATTCGGCAGAATCAGCAGTTTGATTGGTTTTCAAGCTGTGAAGAGCCAGTTGGGAGGCTGCAGCCAATCAAAGCACAGGATAAAGGTGCGCAACGCTCTGGATCTTAACTCAAACCAATCAATTAGTAAATCAGCGAGAATGTAACACATTTATACATCGACTGTTTTATTTGTATAAAGTTTTTTAAAATAAGCTTTCAAAATGTCCATATTCATTACTGATTTGCATTAAATAAGGCAAACCAAAAAAAAAAAAATCCTTTTTCTCTTTAGTTCCACCATGTTAGAGATTATTTAAACACTCGGATTGCATCTTCTTATTTTGACAAAATAGTCCAAATGTCCTTCTTCCAATAGTTTATCACCTATTAGATATGTAGAAATTAATATTCCAGTTCATATGTGCAAACAAACATGTTCCAACAACAAATATCTTGTGTCACCAGTGCAGCGGCCAACAGCCATTACTTTACGTTTCTACTTTAAATGCACAAGAACAGTGACACCTAGTGGCTCAGTGCCTTCTTCAAATATATTGGCACAAGATATTTTATTGCATTTCTATTAAGTTAGAGATATGTTGATCTTCATAAGTTATGAAATAGCTACAAGAGAATAGTTACTCATCAAAGCTACAGGCAGAGCAGTTAAAGTTTAAACAGTGACAAACAAATCTGCACAAAATCCAAGTTTATATTTTTAATCACTCATGCTGTGAATCACCTGTTTGAGAACTGTAGCAGAGTGGCATCTTTAAGTATTTAAGTATTCCTTCATTTATTTATGATTTGTTTAGGTAACAGTCTATTTTTACTTATGTGTATTTCTCTCTAATGCACTTCAGGTTGCATAGAGAAATTTTAGCTGACTCAAGTTGCACTGCAAAAACAAAATCTACCAAGTATTTTTGGTCCAGTTTCTAGTGCAAATATCGTAGCCCACTGTAAATAACTAAACTAACTGACAGGTAACTTTTTATCAAAATATAAGAGGTTGTTTTAAGTCAATAATAACATTTTATTTTGTTTTTCCTCTCACTTCAGTGTTATATGAGATTTACAAGGCAGACAGCAAACCTCTCTCCTTGATGCTCCCTGTAAGCTCATCTGTTCAAGAGGTGATGTCGGCAATAGTCAAAGCAGATGGAGATCATGTTCTGGTCAAAATGAACTCCAGTGGAGGTGGGCCTCACTTTTACAATTTTTCCAATAGTTCTAGAAACCTTGTAATATTCGTCTCAGCTCCAATAGGTTAACTGGACCTGAGATGACACAGTTCCAGTCACAGACACATTCAAGTTCACTGGATTTATTGTAAGAAAAGAGAAAATCAAGTTGGTGGTTAGCTTGGCCTCATTATTTGACTCAGGCGTGCTGAAGTAGAGACACATCTAAAAGTTGCAGGAGGATGGAGAAATTTGCTTAGTCCTCTCTTGCATCTTGATAGAAACCAAACTATTTCTAGATTTATATCAAGGGAGAAAACTTACAAACATCAGAAATTTTCTAAGCTTTAATTTAAACCATGTTTATAGAAATCCAGTAAGAAATAAAGGTGCTGGTCTTTTTCAGAAGTTTTGTGCCGCTTCCTTCAGTAGTTATGACTGCAGCGCCCCCACAGGCGATGGGGGGAACAGGTTTTCAGTTAGTTTTAGTCGTTTGACACAGTGCAGTGTGAATGAGAACTAAAGTTCTGAAAATGTAACAAATGTTGCAATTTTAGTCCCTAATTGAACCGAGTCTACCAGACTATCCGGTCTGAATACACCCTAAAACACCAACAAATGTTTGGATAATCAACTTGACTAAACAAAATAAATTCAAAGAATAAATAAATTTTTACAAACTTCACATCTATACTATGGCTAAAATAAAACCCCGTTACATATACACACCCTGCATAAATAATAAACAGTGAAATATTGGTGTATTTGTCATTTTTCTTACAGAAAGAGTGCAATTAAAGCTGGATGCAACTGCAGTCTACACTGCTCTAGGCCTCAATGAGAGACTGTTCATCTGTACAAGCAGCGAAGTGGAACAACTGGTGAGAAATGTTTGCCTTCTGCATATTTCATACATTTCCTTGAAGTAGAAAAGTTAAACAATGATGCTCTTCTGTTCGTACAGCGGCCATTGAAGGATCAGCAGGGCCCAGAACAGGCAACGACTGACCTGATTGAGCAGATGAGTTCCAAAGACATTGCTACAGAACTGACTAACTATGACTGGGAACTGTTCACTGCCATGCATGAGGTAACAAAATATCACATTTCACAACAGAATATAAACCATTTAGTGAAGAACAAAGGGGAAAAGATCGTTTACCACCCATGGAGCGTTCCAGTTGGTTGCTATAACAAGTAAAACAATCTGTGCCATCACATCCTGCACTCTAAACTTGAGAGCTTTTCTTCGAGGCCGTTTTATTTTTTTACGTGGTGTTGATGCGTCGTCCCCGTTTCTGCAGGTGGAGCTTGTCTACTACATATTTGGTCGCCATAAATTCCCAGGTGCCACCACGGCCAACCTGGAGCGGTTTGTGCGGCACTTTAATGTGGTCCAGTACTGGGTGGTGACTGAGCTGTGCCTCTGTGAGGATCTGGTGAAACGGGCCATTCTGCTCAAGAAGTTCATCAAAATCGCCTCAGTGTAAGACGACAAGAAAGCTGATTTGATTTTTTTTCTTTAAAACTTAATGGTCAGTCCTGCAGTTTGTTAATTAATTACTCCTGTCTCTTATGTTTTACATTTTTCCAAGCCATTACAAAATGTGATAGGACTTGGCATAATACAAAATCCTCTGGTGTTTGCTTAGATTAATGTAAAACTGGGTTCACAAATGTTTTGGGGTTTTTTTCCTTCTTTTATACTAATCATTTCAAATGATTAGTATAAAATAAAAGCACATTAACAGCTTATGGATGTTAATGTATCTGTTTTTAGAGTCCGATATTGACTGATTATTTAACACCGACTCTTAAAAATAAGCACATCAACATCCACAAGTGGGATAATAATTTTTCAACACAACAAAACGCAAGACAAGATACAATGGAAGACCAGTTTTACTTACTTTTAAACATTGTGCATACAGCACCAACATGTCATTGTTTTTATTTACTGTACTAAATATTTCTTAAGATCATCTTTTAAACAAGACATCACAGTGGTCAAGTTTTTTGCTCTCCTCAGCTTTTGGCTAAACCTGAAAAAGCTTTTTTCTTCCAAAGTCAGCAGTTAGCATTATTTTTCCTAGTAACAACTCATCTGAGTGATATCTTTTATTCATCTTTTCTTTAGATTAATCTCATCGGCAGCATATACACAGGCTGAAAACCTACAACAGACAGGAGAGACTTTAATTACAGATTGAAATATGTTCATTTTAACTTAAACACATTAACTTTCTCAAGTAACGATTTAATCATTTACTTTTAAGTTAACAGTTAATTAATAAATTAACTATGTTTCAATTAGTGGAACTAATAAAAACATTGCATCAAACAATAAATCTATTTTGGTCTTCTGTCATGTAAACTGTGAATAGTGTCCATTTCCTACCAGTGGTGTCTTTGAGGAAGCTTTCAGTTGAGGTTCTTTGCCTGAAGAGAGATGGTTATGTGAGCACAGGTGTGCCAGGTTACCTTAAGAGTTGGCTGCTGAGCTTGAGCAGTGAAAGGGATGGGTGCGCTTGATTCTCTGCAAGGTGCATCCCAGTTGGGTGGAGATGGCGAATACATTCTTGTACTTTAATCTCAGAAGTTGAAAACGACGAATAATCCCAAAAGCTTTAAGCATAGAGGACCTTTAGTTAAATACCTACCCATATCTGGCATGTTGAACAGGAAACATGGAAACATTTTTATTGTTTATTACCATGAACTTGCCCTACTTTGCCCTAATGTTTCTACTTTGAGAAACATTAGGTTGTCTAGGAAGGGTCAACAATTTTAGCTGTAAGTAGTTAATTTGTATATATTCTTTACTGTCTTTGCTAAATGAAAGTTGAAAACATCCCCAATTTTGTGTCTCTTGCCCCACCCAACCCATTTCAAAACATTCATTTTTATCAAAGGAAACACAGGAAATTACAGCTTTTTCCCCACTTTTCTGAATTTGGTTGTGTAAATTAATCAAGTGTTACCACAGAGAGCTGACATCAACCTCTTGTTGCTCTTAAAGAGCAGTTCGCACAATGTTTTTGTGTAATTGCTAAACTCTTTACAGCAGTATTTCACACATTTTAAAAACGACACGGTTTTCTAAACATATTTGTCTTCAGGTTAAAAGAACACAGGAATCTCAACTCGTTTTTCGCTGTGATGTTTGGTCTGAGCAACAGTGCTGTGCAGAGGCTTTACAAGACCTGGGAGGTGAGCAGACATGACAATATGATATAATATCATATTTTTCTAATATCTTCACCAACTTTTTACTTTACCTTGCAGAGAATACCGAGCAAAACTAAAAGAATCTACTGTGCTTATGAGCGACTGATGGTAATTCTCACCTCAAACTCTCATATCTCTTATTTTGTTGCGTTGTTGAGATTAGTGAGTGAGTGAGTGTCCAGGATGTTCTGGTGTTTATTCTTTCTCTGGTTCTGCTAGGATCCTTCACGCAACCACAGGGCCTACCGCCTGGCTGTGGCCAAACTCAGTCCTCCTTACATTCCCTTCATGCCTCTGCTGCTGAAAGGTAAAGAAGCACCAACAGACAGCTTCATAAATCAGAAGACATCTTTCTCTGAATTTTTAAAATACCAAATCTCCTGGTTTTTTGTTTTTTTTGCACAGACATGACATTCATCCATGAGGGTAACCCAAACTACGTTGACAAACTGGTGAATTTTGAGAAAATGGTACAGATTTTTTTTTTTTTTTTTTTGCTCACTTTTTGGCTTAATTGTATTCAATGAAACATTTTTGTAAAACTGTGGGAACTGAAATGTTTAATCTCTTTCTTGTCCTAGCGAATGCTTGCCAAGACAGTAAAAATTGTACGAGGTTGCAGAAGCCAACCTTATGGTAAGTGAACCATGGATGCTGTCGTGTAAACAACAATCCGCCAGTCTGAGGCCGGACATACGCATGTTTCAGCTGCACTGGAGGGATTCACTTTGTTTTATTCTCTTGCTGTCCTGCAGTGCCTTCATCGCCACAGAGGGGGCTGGCTGATCGCATGTTTCTGGATGGGCCTGCTACTCGATTATCTACATGTAAGCTATGTTGTTTTTGTAGCCATGACTTGACGTCATAGTGTATAACTTTTATAAACATTCTGTTTGTTTTTATACATATTAGTTAAAATGGTCACCTTGTCATGACAGCATAGTAAGAGAAAGATAAACGGTTTAAAAAATCGAGTTCCTCTGCCTTTTTGCTGCCGTCTCCAGAAATACAGAGCTCTCAGTCAGAAGCAACCAATCAGAGCCAGGAGGAAGGTCTTAGCGCTGTCAATAATGCTCATGTACTTGCGACTCAGTTAGCTAATGATGGAAAAACAGCAAATAAACAGGAAAACTGTTTATTTGCTGTCATTGGTGGCCATGCTGTCTAGCATGAGCTTTCATGGTTGGCTAGGTGTGGATAAGGTTGATTGACAGCGTTAAGACCCTCCTCCTAGGTCTGATTGGTTATTTCTGACCAGGAGCTTTGTATTTCTGGAGACAGCAAGGAAAAGACAAAGGAGCTTTTTTTTTTTTTTTTTTTCCACAGATTGTGTCTCGTGTCAACAAATAAATAAAAAACATTATTTTATAAAAAAAAAAAAAGTTACATGTTTTAGCTTTAAAGCCTATTTTTTCTGGGTTTACATTTCTAACATGCTGCTGTGAATACTAGAGATCTCCTGTCTCTCTCTCACCCAGATTCCGACCATGCCTTCCCTCTCCGCTCTCCCAGCAACATCCGGCACTACATTCAAAACCTGAAGGTGATCGACAACCAGCGGAAGCTCACCCAGCTATCGAGAACAATCGAATGCTAGGACATCTGCCTCTGGATGGAGAAATACTGGAACTTTATATCGAAATCAGAAGCACAAACTGGATTGCAAGGATTTTCTGAACTTTTACAGGCGCCTGAGCAGGATGGATCTTTCTGCAGTTCACAGCATGAAGTGAAAATGTGCAGCATGCACAGGAATGACCTCAGTGCTGAACAACAGGACAGCTGGGAATGTTTTTACCAACCAAGCCTTACATCAGCCCAAAAGGCTTTGTACAAACATGTAAAAATGCTGCTCTTTATCTGCTGTACATTTTTAATTTTTTTATATGACACATTGCAAGCTGCAGTCATACAACACACGTTAAACATTTGTGCCACAAATACCATCTTTGACTTTTCTGAGCACTTCTGTTTTCACTTTTAAAGTAATATATTGTATTATACATTTTTGGCAACAAACTGACATTCACATGCTTTCATAAGATGTTTTCTAAATAAATTATTTTCCAAGTTAAGCATAGTCAGTGAGGACACATAAAACTGGTAAAGAGGGAGATTTTTTTTTATTATTATTGAAAGTACAAACCAAAGCAGGTAAAAACAGACCTTCCACCTGGCACAAAAAAGTCCCCCCAATATGGGGTGAGAAATTTCTCAATCAGTCAAAACTCTCCTTGTCACAAATATGTACAACTTCTTTTAGAAAGTTCTGGAGAGAAAAAGTGGATGAAGACATTAAAAAAAAAAAAAGAAAATAATTACCAGTGCCTTCTCCTGATGTAACAATGGAGGAAAAAGTAGAATGGTCCTGTCATTGGCAAATTTAAGGGAAGAAATTTCATAAAGAGACAATAAGATAAGATGAAGGATTTAAATCCATAACTAAATGGGGATTTTCTCGTCTAGGTGGACGTAAATCATCCTCTGATCAGATGTTTTAGGAGGCTAGTGGAAGAAAAATGTGCACAACACATGTTAACTAAAATGGTTGTTTGAACAGCTGCAAAAGCAGAGCCTGTAACTATTGAACATGCTTTGTGGCTTTGTTTCAGCATCAATCTGTGCAATAAAAACCTGTGAGACGGTGAATGCAGTTCAGAGCAGTCCAGAGATGTGAGGATGAGTATATCTGAAGTTGGGGAAAGTCTTTCTATAGATTCCACTCTGCTCACAGTGAGAAAGCAAGTTAAAAAAAACAAAAAACAGAAACCAACAGGAGATTTAGTCTACACCTTCAGTTTCTGGTTTAAAACAAACATCAAATAAAAGCAGTGATACATTAAAAAGAGTGAATATAAATATTGCACGTCCAACCATTGTGTAGTTCCCAGTGCCTAGTTGTTATCCCTTTGTTTGAGGTATTTTTGCTGTTGGGTTTAATATTAACGAAAAACTCTGACCTCAATTATCTCAGGCTACAAAGGACTAGGCGGTGGGAAAGGTAAAAACCAGACACACTCAAGACAAAAAAACTTAAATATATCATTCACACGAATCCATGAACACATGGAGTCACACGCAAGCAACCCTAATTCTAACCCACAGACATGAAGTATTTACATTAAGGCACATGAACTTGACTAGAGGTGCATCTAAATAAATTTCAATATCACTCAATTAATTTACTTATTTCAGATATTGAAAGACAAATGCATTTTAAAGCACTTTATTCTGTTCATTTTGATGATTGTGGCTTCAAAGTCATAAAAATCGATATTCAAGCTCTCAGAAAATCACGAGACTAATAAATAAAATAGATTATTATTGGAGGAATATGTTATGTTGTGGCCACATCATACACAAACACTCTCCAGTGTTCAGTGTTCTATGTAAACATACTAATGGAAAGTTAAGTGGAAGGAAAAACAGAACAAGAACTCTTAAAATTCTCTATCACCTTTTGAGCCAAATTACTGAAATAAATGCTCTTTTTGCTGATATTTTCATTTATTCCGATGCACCTGCATATAAAAGAAACAAATACAATGACTTATTGTTCAGTCCCTGTAGCCTTTTTGGTAGTGGGATGATGTCAGCTGCGTCTCATTCATTTTACTCACCAAAAAAATAAAACAAAATAAAATACAGTATCTTATTCAGCATCACACTATAAGCTGAAAAAGGATCCATCATTCTTCAGCCTCCTGTCAAGGCTACATCATTGCTGTCTGTCCTGTCTCTGTCCGTTTTCATCATGCTGCCACGGCCAACAGCTCTGTGTGCTTTTTTCCCCCTAAGCATCAGACAAGACAGGAGGGCACCACTTTCTGACAGGAAGCGCCATGCTGCTTCAACATGAGGTTCAACAGGTCTGTGGTGGTCCCAGGCCCATCCCAGCTTGCTAACGGCGCTGCGGTAACACTGAGCCCAAACACGCACAGGACTTGGACGAAGTGATCAGTAGGAGTCAAAGTCAAATCTCAAAGGAAGCTCAGTCAGTCTTTGGTGTATTTGAAAAAAAAAAATATCAGTAGATTTCCTTTGAGTGCAAAAAAAATTTAAAAAATTTAAAAAAAACACTGTCCACCAGCCTGAGGCAGAAAGTGATCATTTCCAGAAACAGCTGAAAAACATCCATCTAAAGCATTTCTAATACCCGCTTTTCCTGTTCAGGGGTTGCATAGTGGCGGCGGGCTGGAAGACAACAACAGCTCACATAGGGTCAAACAATTCATTTTAGCTCTTAAACAGGAAATCATATATGTTGCAAATCAGTTTTTAACCTGAAAGCTGAAAAAACAATCTTTGGTTGTTTCCTGTTAGAGATGGCAAATGTGTTCAATCATTAGCACCAATATGAAGCAGATAAACAGACGTCTTCATCACAAGCGTCTATAAAAGTAAACCCAACTTGTTCCTGCATGAACAGGATAATGGTGACCTGTGTGCTTTTTTTGCTGGATGATCTAAAATTTGTTTTTAGGCACAGAGATCAGTTCTATTTGACGACAATCCCAACAGGGTTAAAAACAAAGATATAAATAATAAAAAAAGAACATTCATTTGGCTTGTAGATCCTCGGGTTTTTGTCTTCCTCTAGTGCAGCACAGCGGAGTTCCAGTAGTCTCTCTGATCCACGCCACATGTTCCGTTGTGATTCTATCCTTTGCAATCATTTGGCCAGATATGGTGGTTCTGGTACCTCAGTCGACCAGTTAGGCCTCAGAGGCAGCCTGTGGTTTGAGTTGAGCTTTTTCCATGGCTGTGCCGTAAGGTAGAGAACGCTTGAAGAAGCCAACCTGCAAAGAGAACAAAAAAAATATGCAGGAATTAGATATAAGCACAATCCTGATTAGCTTTTACAAGGGTTCTTTAAATGTGATCTTATTTTAGACACAAAAGACGTAAATAATGTGGGAATATTCAAAGAAACACATCATAGAATGTGGATATACGTGGAAAAGCGAGATTTTCAGCTGCTTCCATTCACTTTGACCTTGTTATTACACCTGCTCAGGTTTAACGAATGTTTACTGAAGCGTTTAAATGTTAGAGCTTGGAAATAAATTCAGGACCAGTATCTTGTTTAAATTAAAAAACTTATAGCAAGATGCAAAACTCGTTAAAATAAGAAAACTTTCTCGTTTTAACGAATAATTAAAAAATAATTAAGAGTCCGCTGAACTGAACCAAGTTGAAAACCTAATGATTATTTTAATATAACTATGTATTACAAACCCAAACATAAATGAAAGGGAGGTTGCATACATGATGAAATTTACTCTCTTTATAGCAGCAGTGACGTTTTAAACTCTTTTGACTCAACTAATTCACTCACCCTGTAAAGGACGTAGATAAGAAGAGCCAGCAGCAGTAAACCGGCCAGGATAGCCAAGACGATGATCCACAGAGGGACCGAGTTCTCAATATCTGGCTTGTTCCAAACCACTGGGGTCACCACCTGTGGATGACAAGACCGTTTCTCAGCTTAAAGCAATCCAGCTACAAACAGCAACCCGTTAAAAGACAAGTACCTTTTTCTGACCACTTGGATAGTGCTTGGGTAGGATTGCATATGGCATCGTCTTTACGTTGAATCTGCCCAGACACTCCATTACGTATTGCTTGTAAGCTTTCTGAAAAGTATAAAAATATATTTTAAAAAAAACATATTGAAAATACATGAAGTACATGAAATCTACACAAGGTGGTGACACAGACAATGGGGAAATAAAACCTCTTCAGTACTCCATTTATCTAAGAGACATGGATTTTCCAAAACATCACACATCTTCCATGTTAATGTGTGAAGTGGGTGACGAATACATGACTGTAGAATAGCCAAGACTAACAAAAGGAAACTGTTTTTACAGTTCCACAAAGCAACAGTTTTGTTTCCTGAGGCAAATATGTGATTCCACTCAGAGTGCCAGCTGATCCAGAACCATTACTAAGGCCAAGTGTGCACAAACAAAATGTGTTACTGGGTTCTGCTTTGAGGTTTTCACTTTTTTTGCTTCCTAGATCCTGCCAAAGCCTGACATGAGAAAATACACAAGCACTAGGGGGAAGTATTTTGTAGCTCTTCCCTCTGGTGGAAACACATGTTCATGTATGAAGAAAGCGCAGCTTGAATGGCAAGGTTGTTCTCCCGCTAACCTCAGTGAAGGTCTCGGCCCAGACGCGCGAGCGCATTTTCAGGATTGCAGTGGTTCCCTTCTCCAGCAGACCAACGTTGCACTGGAGCGTCCAGCAATCCGCATTAGAGCAAGACTATGACAAAAAAGAAGAAGAGAATGTTGTAGTAAAAACATAATCTCTACAAAAGTACCCCACAACAGAACAAGCTAAATGCAGGTGAGATTTTATAAGGCAAAACTAAAAAATACGGTCATAATTCTTCAGGACGTATAATCGTAACAAAGAGCCCAATGTTATTATCCCAATTCCACGCCTGCTTCAAATTAGACTGAAGGAATGTCATGAGACTGTAAAAATGCAGCATGCACAACTTGCCACATTATTGCCCAACCACTAAACCCGGCCCATTTTTCTCAAAACTGTATAGTACACATCTTTATTGGCTCTCAATAATGCAGCTTTAACATTTTACAACATGCACACACTGTCCTTTAGTGCCACTGCTAAAGCGAGACCACCCCCGCTCTCGTGGGTTTCCTGCAGGAAAGCATTAGTTTACTTATTACACCAAGGAGGGAAAACCCAAGAGACAACCGCCCAGTTCCTTTAGTCTGAGTCTTAAGACAGACTTAATGAGTATTGAAACAGACAGGGAACAGATCAGTTCACTTCCTCCTGGTGGAACCGCTGCTTGCCTGAGGCCGCAGGGCCACACAGGTCTGAGAAAATACAGGAACAATTAAAGTCGTCTTGAAGCTACATTTTTTTTTTTTTTCACAAATTCCTCACGATGGGATAATGCACGAGAGGTTTGTGGTGTCCCCGTAACGTAATAGAAAAAGATTTTGAACTGACATCAGTCCTGCTGTATGCAGAAACAAAGTGACACCCTGAAAACACGGCCCTCCACCGCCCTATCTCTCGATCCAAATCAGTTTGTGGAGACACTTCCTTTGCCTCTTCTGTTCACCAAGTTTCAGGAAATATCCCTTTGTTATTTTACTCATTATCTTGACAGCTAGCAGACAGAAATAACTTGCACTCTGGGTGTGTTAAAATAGCCCATTAATGGCTCTAGTGACTGATTGGAGAGGAATGTAGGAAGCTGATTTAAAGTTCTGTTTGGAAATTGTTTTACAAGGCTAACACCGATTTAGCTGTGCCAATTTCCTTAATTTTGGGACATCGGTGATTGGCTAATTTTTACATGTGAAGCAGATCTTATGCGCTGATCTTATCTACCTCAGCAAAGATCTAAAAAGTCCTTTTCTTTCTGCTGTTAGAGATGTTTGACAGACCAGCC
This sequence comes from Poeciliopsis paucimaculata, assembly GCA_903067055.1. Lineage (NCBI taxonomy): Eukaryota > Metazoa > Chordata > Actinopteri > Cyprinodontiformes > Poeciliidae > Poeciliopsis > Poeciliopsis paucimaculata. The sequence goes on from CAEGAD010044938.1 coordinate 37,545, forward strand.
CACTAGGTCGTGTCTGCACATTTATAGTTAACAATAGTGACCCTACTGTTGCCAATTCAAGAACTTTCTTGCTGTATTGAGCAACATTCCAGACATAAACATTGAAAAAAAAAAAAATATTGAATAAACATTAGTTTTTTTTAAACATCTGGATATTGGTATTAGCTAATGAGCCAATCATCGCCAAACATTCAGAACCAGTGTTGTCCAAGATAATCAAAACAACAGATTTTAAACCGTATCAACCTGATTTTTAAAAGCCTTTTTATTATGAGGTCAGTTATAATCAGTCCTTTGTGTTTCATAACCTCCACAGACAGGACTGCTCAGAGAAAACTGAAGAGAGGGCTCCTTCATATTCAAGTGTCACTGAACATGCTTTATAAACAAACTCAGTCAGAAGAGCCTGGTGGGCAGACAAAGAGCGGTCCCTGTCCACAGATAAGGCCGTGGCCAGCAGCTCCATGGATCAATAGGACCAGTGTGTAGCGGGATCAGAACACCAGAGCCAATAAAGGGACAGGAGGCTGAGGGAGGTGATGCATCTGAGGCAAAAATCCCACCCCATGTCCATGTCTGCACAGCGTTTCACTGCCCAGCTAACTACTAAAAGGTCTTTAATGTTAATTGCCACAACGGGACCAATATGTGCCCTCTGACCTCTCCTTTTTAATGGCATCATAATTTAATTATCCAGTCACCAGAGTCAAGCGAACAAAGCCAGTAAGGGGTTAGCATCCACTTATCAACATGAATGTTATATTAGTTTTGGGCTTTTAATGATGCATTTTAATTGTTTGTTTATTATTTTATTTAAAGAATTATAAAGCAAATACCAATAAAAACTTTTAAAGCCCTTAAAAACAGTGTCAACAGTATACACACACCATACATACCATATACAAACACCAGATAATACTGTAGTAGTTAAATTCCTTTTTAAAATAAGAAAATAAACATTTTTAAACTAAACTGCAGCAACTTAGCATTCCTTAAAGCTTGACCGTTACAGCAAATGATTCATTTGGAGCTACTAAAATACTTCTAACATTTCTGCTTGACTTAATAGCAATACAGCGTATGCCTGACTTGTTGATTATTTTTTACATTAACCTATTAATCATTGGTTAGCAAAAAGGTGCTTTGAAGATGATTTTCTTTACAGGATTCAACCCAGTTGAAGTTAAAACTGCTCTTGACAAGTTCTGGGTAGAATCCATTCACAACTCAAGAAGGTTTTTCTTTTATTTTAAATGCAAAATGCACATATTTTTGTATAGTTTGGTATAATTAGTGATCTGAGGGTGTTGCTCTTTCAGCAAAATGGTATTTTTTGACTTTGTATACTTTAGATAATGATTAATCAATTACTTAATTAGCTGAACATCTTTGTCAAGATTAATCCGATTAATAACAACAATTGTGTTAAAACACGGATTTATTTCAAATTTGAACACAAATTGCAGAAAAGCCACAAACTCGTTCGAAATTTCTTTGGGGTTTTCATCTATAAAAACAATGAGTGTCTCACCAAGTTGGTCAGATGAGCAAGCGAGTTCTTGTGCACGTCCCTCCTCTCAACATGATGCTCATCAGCCTTCAGTGCCAGAACAGGAGACTCTGTCGATGAGCGCTGGAGCTGAACAAAGACGCAAACTCTGATTATCACAATATATCTACAGGCACCAAAAAAGGAGTACACTACTTTTCTGTCAATATATTGTCTAATGTCAGCACATTAAAACCCTGAGGTTTTTTTCTCATTAATCAGAAGCATGTGAGATCTCCCCTCTAAAGCATTTCCATGGAAATTCACCATTCCAATTCAACAAGGAAAAAAAAAAAAAACATGAGGTCACAGCTAAGATGAATGACACCCTCCCAGGCCTGCTCAACATCTGTCAGACTTCAAATGTAAACAAAAACAACTGCATGGAAATGTTTTGCCCACAGAATCCCAAAGGCTACTACTTGGAAAGGGGGTGTTGGTGCATGCTGAAGATGAGTGAGGTGGATCTCTGTGAGCGAAGGGAAGGGCTCCAACTTCAAAGCAGCGGTGGGGTAAGTGTCATGGGTGGAGCTGGGAAGATGGGAGGACGAGGTGGATGTGGGCAAAACATTGGGAATCTGGGTGCAGAAGGATCTGTAATTTAGCCCCATTGGGCTCGGAGAGGTGTGTGTGCACGCATGCGAGATGCTCACTTTGAGATTACGGTGGTTCAAGTTTTTGTCCGCGGTGCAGTTGATTGGACCTTCTGTGTAGAACTCGAGAGGGTAAAGGAGATCGTGACCCTTGATGCGGAGAGGGCAGCGCAGCTCCAGCAGGGTGCCGCTGATCCGACTGGGGCCGTTGTTGACGAGCTGGAAAAAAATTCAAGCAAATATGAGTTTAGAGAGTAAAAAAACTATTTCATTTCAAGGTTTCATCACACAAAACTTGCTAAGCCCAGTGGTTGGGTACTAAGGCAGTCGTCGTCTTTTTGAGTTAAAAATGTTTGAAGTTCACAGGAATTTGAAAATATCACTTGATGATTATGTGTTATTAAAAGATTGGAAGATTAATACCTGAACACCAACTATAAAGTCTTAAAAAATGCAAACATTTAAAAAAAGAAGTAAAAAATTTAGTACACCTGAAATAAGGCAAAACTAACTTACAAGTAACTTTTCAGTGAGTCTGTAAGTCTGCAAGTAATTTCTTAATATTGATGAAAAGTACTAGTTAGAAGTCAAATAATCTGTCAGTGTAACTAGTACTTTTTCATCAAAATTAAGGAATTATTAAAACAAGTTCCCATTTCTTGCTGAAAACTTAGTTGTGGGATACTTTATTTTATTTAAAGTGTACTAAGATATTTACACTAGAACCTAGAACAAATTTGTAACGAACAGTTGTAAATGGCATTAATGGATACAATGATGAAGCATTGCAATGCAAAAAAGATAGGAGATTCTTAAAGGGTCAGAGGCCAATTTCCAGGGGTCAAATAGGGCTATATTGCAATGTTGTTTTTGATACATACAGCATTTCCATAACAATTGGACGTACCATAATGCTATAAAATGGCACTATGTTGCTGGAAAATACATACAAGCTCTCCATTAAGTAGAGTTGCAAGTATATATTTTATTTTAACTAGATAGGGTCTCCTATTGTAAAATTTAAAATCTGTTGGAGGTGTTCTGCACTTACTCTGGCTTGCTAGTGTAAGAAGTGAAGCCGATCAATGTTGTGACAAATATGAGTGAAAGTGTACTATGACGACTCCTAAAAAGATCACAATTGATTGCTGAAGAATTCACATCTGATATGGATCTCCATTAATTTGGTGGTGCAGCACAATCATAGGTCCTTTTCTTTTCCGGAAGGAACAATAAAATCTACTTTCAAACCCAATCTATTCTGTTCCCGCTGAGTGTGCACAGATAAGAGCTTGGCTGATTACCTCATAAATGTGTTCCACGGCCGGCCCGACGTCCTGTTCCACCCCGTAGCTTTTGGGCACTTTCCAGTTGGCCGGGGGAAAGAAGACCTTATCTGGCCGAGACACACTTGAAAAGAGAAGGAGGGTGATGAGAGCATGTGCAGGGAGGAACTGGAGACTGAATGAAGTTCAAAGGAGAAGATCTCTAAAGCTGAACTCACCCCTGCAGAATGACATCAGCCTGGACCACCACCTCAGGGTTGTAGTAAACAACCTCACTTTGGGAGTTATTTTCATTTTTGCTGTGAAAATGAAATAAAAAGATCATTTAGGTTAGCTATTAGTTTTGTACTGTTAACTCTGAATCTGATAGTATTACAGAAACACACGATACTCATAGTGTACCTGCGTATCTGGAGGTAAAACTGGACAGTTTTGTGTGTGTCCTTCAGACGAGGCACTGTAAATCGCAGACCCGCCCAAAGCTGCGAACGTAAAATTTTAAATATAAGGATCATAATTCACAAGTAGAATCAAAACATAGTACGGACTTTCCTCACAAGCAGAATCAAAATATAATAAGGACTTTCCTCAGCAAAAACTGCAAAATATGTTTCAGATTAAGCTCTGCACAAATAATTCTCAGAAAACCTTTACTTTCAGAAGGAAGTGGTCCATTGCTTCTCAAGTCCGTGATTAGGAATTATAAACATAATCTAAATCAACCATCGTTCAACCAAAATCTAAAAGATTAAAAAGAACAAAATGTCTGCACTGAATACATAAGTAGTAAACCTGAAGATCCTTTGATAAACATACCAAACTTGGTCATATTGTCACTACCCTGGTACTTCCTGTGCTGCCCCATTAAACACGTGATACCACCAGGCAGTTTGGGTTACAGATGTATTCTCCACTTCCTGTCACAACATTTCCGGACACAGGAAAACTCTTCCCGTTCCATTTGCCGCCCATCCAAAACAATGCATTAAGCAAGAATCAGTCATTTATAATGTACTACCTTATGAAACACCTTATTGTGTTCCAGTCACAATAAAAATTGCAACAGATTCGGCCAAATGCTGTAAAACAACTGCAGACGATTACCTGATCAATAACTGATAAAAACAGGAGTTTAGACAGTTTGTTGGTACTCAGTATAGAATAAATATGTTAACACGATGCAAAGACAGAAAGCAACATAATGCTTTATTTATTTCACATTATCTTTAGCATTTCTAGTTGCCCTTTTATTAATCATTTGAAAGAAGATCTGTTGCAGTTTATTTCTTTGTTTATGTTTGACCAAGGTAGTCAACCTTTTGTTTTTGTCAGTTTCTTAATTATTTATTGTGCTTACAGTGTAAGTTGTTCTACTCCAACTTACACTTGCTGAACAAATTAAAGTTGTTTTTGCATGTCTGACCAGGCTTGTGAAGACATCATAACTCTGCTGTATTCGTGTAGAGTTATGAAGTAAATTTGTAATCCAGTACATTTATGTCTGTGCATAGAAAAAGAAACATTTTAAGTAAATTCAGAACTTTTTCTGCATCGGATTGGTTCTGGCCGATACTAAGCTTTAGATTTCGGTAGAAGTGAAAAAAGCTGATTGGTCGTAAGTAGTTACATTTACCCAATTACATCTACCTGAAGAAAATACTTCTAGGAGTATTTTTACTGTGCTGTACTTTCTACTTTTACTTGGGTAATTTTATTATGAAGTATCGCTACTCGTACTTGAGTAAAATTTCTGGATTCTCAACCCACTGAATCAAAAACAGAGACACCTGCAGATTTTGTTAAAGATTCATAAGTTTTTTTATTGAGAGAAACTGGAAACATTTTCTTTTGCCCAACTTTATTATTATTTGTTACTTATATAAATTATTGTCATTTTGGTCCATCTGATTATGTAATTTTTAAATATCAAATGTTTGATAATTTGATCAGTTACTCAGTACTTGAATAGACTTTTTACCAAATACTTTTTTACTCTTGCTTGAGTAATTTCTTGGACGATTACTTAAAAAAATATTGAAGTTGTGCTGCTATTACTTTTGAGTACAATTTTTGAGTACTCTACCCACCCTAGCTTTGAAAGAGGGTGTACTTTGTTTTACCATGTGGTAAAAGAAAAAGGATCCTTCTTACATTGGAACCAGCTTTCATTGGGTTTCCCAGATCACAGCTGAGGTACCGGGTCTGGTTCTCGGTGTCGTAGCTGCAGGTGAGTTGGGTGAGGCTCTGAAGAAACAAAGAGGACACATTCAAACCATTTGCACCAAGAGGTTTGAGAATGTACAGGGGGGGTTTTAGGCGTTTTCCTCACCTCATTATTACGGGCAATGCCGCTGTAATCTGCCTCCGGGGGCAATGCCACATATAGCTCTGCCTCGTACGCCCCTCCCTCTCCTTCATTCCTGGCGTTGAAAGTTAGGGTCAGCGAGTTGTCATCACCGAGGTAGACTTCCTTCCTGTCGCTGAGGGCCCAAGAGAAGAAAAAAAATGACTGACGTGTTCAATTGCACAACTTGCTGAAGAAATAGGTTAGCGTAAATAATAAGAGTTTAAAAAAGTAACATGTTTTTAAAGTTTGTTGGTTGTAGATGAGATTTGAAGCTTTGTGAGCATCAAATAAATTCCTCCCATGAACCTCTCTACAGTCAATTATTTTTTAATGTTGTAGTAATAAAGTCATTCATGCAGCACAACAGAAATCAGCTGCCATTCCTGCCTTTCGCCTGCACCGTTTACCATTCACCATTGTTTATAGCAGTGCGAGTTTGAGTGGGGAGCACAAACTTTTCTAATTACAGCCTGCCCTCGTAAATAAAACATCTGATCCTATAATAGCCTGAGCGTCAACCGTAGTCTGAGTCCAACCAACTGGCATCACACTTTAAAAACCAAACAAATAAAAACACCAAAAAACCCAAACGCTTCAGCGACAGATTCCCCATCTAACAGGTTACGTGATTTTGGATGAAACAACATCCCAGGGAATGGTAAATGAGTCACTCTGTCAGCTGCTCTGACTACCATTAGGTTTCTATGAGTCACTACAGAGCGGAGAGAAACAACAAGAGACTATTTTGATAGCACTAATCACACTCGCCAATGGATTATTACATCCAGCCATACGTCTACGGGGGTAAAAATGAATGTAGATGGGAGATAAATATAGGAATGCGAGATCAAAATGATAGGGCAGAGAAGGGATCATCGAGGAGGCAGTTATTTTTGAGAAAAATGCAAACAGATTTTTTGGTTGCTCTGTTGTAAACAGCTATCCAAACACACTTCTTTACCTTTGCCATAAGGAAAAAAGTAGTGCTTGTTGTTTTTTTATGGAATGTCGTGACACCACTGTACAATGTTACGGCCATTAAAACTCACTTTCTGGCATGTTAAACGAAACAAAAACCAGCTGTATTTATGATCAAGGTCTGATTTGCACACGTGAAGAGTTCAGAGAATGAGAACCTTGTTCACAGTTTATAGAGCATAGTTACTGTAAAACGGTATTCTCAGCCGTTGAACTTTTTCACCTTCTGTCAAGTTACAACAAACATCACTGGAGCAGAGGGGGAATGAAAAACGGTTTTCAAAATCTTAAACAAATGTAATCCTATGGAACCTTTCACTTTTAGTATGGAGGTCAGGGATGAAGTTCAACGTATGGTTCGATTATTAAACAATTTACCAAACTTTAAACATATCCGAGGACTCTGCAATCCATCATCAAAAATCCAAAGAGTAACAATAGGCAACCTTATCAAGACACGGAAATCTTCCTAAACTGACAAGCAAGACAAGAAGACCATGAATAAAAAAAAGCTGAGGTTAGGAGAGACAATCTGTTGACAGGGCCATTTTTCCTGCACAAAAATTGTTTTTGTGGTTAAAAAAAGAAAAGAAGCAATAACAGTTCTGCTCCGCAGTTTGCCAAAGGCCATAGGAGACAGCAAACATGTGGAAGATGTTCTGGTCAGATGGGAGCAAAATCTACTACATCATCCGATTAGCATAATACAAAAGTGGAAGCATCGTGCAACCGAAACGAAACGAAAGGGAAGCTCGTCACAGTTGATTAAATAATTAATGGAGTTAGATACTGGAAGAAAACTGTTAAAGGTTGCTAAGAATTGAGATTGGGATAGAGAGTTACGTTCAAGCAGGACAACAACCAAAAAAAATGTGTCTGCTATAGAGTTACGATAAGAACTGTTAACATCCAAGCATATTCATATGTTAGAATGGCCTAGTCAAAGGACTGAATGTTAACGCAAGCCGTGACACAATTATACACTGAAACACTGATGCTTGTGGTTGTAAAGTGACAAATTCTTAAAGTACAATGGGTTTTAATTGGGAGTTGGAATTTATTGTATCGTTTATCACTTATTGTGATAAATTTTCTTATCAAGATATGATTTTGATTGATCTTTGTCACAATAAATTTCAATTAACATTTAAACTAACTTTATTTCTGTGTGGCAATAAATATCAGTAATTTAGAAAATATGCCTTTATGTCGATATCACTCATGCATAGTTTGAATATGTTTGCAAATTGCTTTATTATAATTGATTTTCTGAAATACATATGGTATGAAACTTTCACTTGAGGATGTGAGTTGACTTACCTGTGGACTCCCAACTTCAAATCAGGAACGCAAATGTTGTCCTCTCCGCAGTCCAACAGAATCTGAGCCTGAAAAATAAACAAAGAAGTGACAAAAATGCTTTAATATAATGCAAGTAAGTAAGTTCCCTACTCATCAGTAAACAGGCTCTGTGCCACAACACGCAGCATGACTAACACATTCCACGATCTCCCATCCACCAGCCAAAGAACACCTGGACTCCACCTGAGACAGTCCCGTAAATCACCTGCCACAATGCGTTAAGCACACGTGGAAACAAGGAGCAGGTAGCAACTTGGATCACAGGCAGGAGACGGTCCTAAGCGCACAGCTGCCAGCTCTCACCAGTGTTCCACATCACAGCTGCGTGCGGCGAACCGCACTTTCGCCACACGCTACACCACCCTGCAAACCGCCGCATATGATCATATAGAGAGGAGGTGGGGATCCTCCAGCTCGGAGGACGCTCTGAGACACAAGATATCTTTGTTGACATGAAAACAGCGGTGAGGCTTCGGAGATTACAGCCGAGGGGGAGACGAGAAAGGAGCAGAAACGCCGCCGAGTGATTGAGCGACCGCTGAACGTGTGGCGAGGCGGCGGCAGGGTGAAGCTAAAAATGCATCCCGCTGCGACTGACAGTGCGATGATGTTTGTGACGATGAGGATAATAAATAGAAATGAACAAGAAATTACAGACAGCGAAGTGCCCTTCTTGTTATTATGCAATCCGGGGGGGTTCTAATTATGGTCGCCATGGTAACCACTATGCTAACTTGGCCACATGTTCACCCTTGACTCGTCTGTGTCTGTCAGAGGAAGGCAGGCTGTAGATATGTTATATAGTTAAATTATATTTTGTACGTTTGCTGCAATATAAGTCTTAAATTTTGTTCTAATGGTCCTAAAAAGTTCATAAGAAGTCTTAAATCTGAGTTGGTGAAACCGTGATCAACTAGCCGCTAATATACGCTTGCTAGCTAGCGAGGGTATATTGCTAGAAGTTTGTATACATAAGATTAAATGGCCCTGCCAAAACAAATCGAAGAGCTACAATTAATGTATTTTTATAAATATAAATTTACACAAATATGTACAGAATTAGCAGCTAATATCTAATATAACCTTGCTAGCTAGCTAACCTTGCTAGCTAGCGAGGGTATATTGCTAGAAGTTTGTATACATAAGATTAAATGGCCCTGCCACAACAAATTGAAGACCTATAATTAATGTATTTTTATATATAGAAATTTATATATTTATGTAAATATGTATAGAATTAGCAGCTAATATCTAATATAACCTTGCTAGCTAGCTAACTTGCTAGCCAGCTAACCTTGCTAGCTAACAAGGCTTGTGACCTGTATTTGCGAGATTAAATAGCCCTGCAACAACAAACGTAAGACCTATGATGAACATATTTTTACATGACTTTTAAGGATGCACAGACACACTTCTTACTGTACTATCACTTTAACTTCAGCAGCAACATCAACAGGAATATCACAGATAAAAATCAGACCACCAACTTGGCAACATGAATCATTCATATTCACTCAATCAGATTATGTTATTTTAAGAACAACAAAGGCATTGGTACACAATTTAAATCACTTCCAGATTACCCGCCCCCAATCACCACAACCAAAGAAAAAAAAAACAACAACAAAAAACCAGTATCTTAACAAAAGATGTAAATTAATAGATCTCCCCTAAAGCCATAACTCTTCAGAGAGACATGTGGAGTATGTTAGGATGCGAGAGAAACTCCTCCAAGAAGATCAGCCATCTCTCATTCCCCCTCCAGCTTGAAAAGAACTTGGCACGGCGGAGCGAAATGTTACGAGGCCCGCCACACATTCTCAGAACATATGCAGAAATCAATAGTGCATTGGGCATCTGATCTAATCCAAGGCTGCGGTGTAACGGTCACTCTTCACTGTTTACGCAGGCCTCAACTGACACAATATAAGACAAGATTAATGAAATAGGTTGGCAGTCTTGCACTACTCCCTTTTACACACATCCATTCTCGGATCAAGTTTACGCTTTTAAAATGTTTGGGTTTTTTTCTCCAGAGGTTAGGTTAAAAAAAAAATTAAAATTGGTGTTACAGCTCAAGCTTGTCTCGAGGTTTTAGTTCAAGAACAGACCACATCTGTTAGAGGACAAATTGCTTTGATATCTGGAAGAGACATCAGTGAAAGAGACCAACAGGAAAAAGTCAGACAAATGCTGCAACACAGAAAAAAAGACATAAACAAAAGAGTTCAAAGTATGATGATTGATTTTTTCTACATCCTCCTACCGTCAAAACTGAAATCACATATGGTGCATATTCCAAAATGGCTGGAAGAATCCACAGTCTGATTGTTAAAAACTTTCACCTAAATTTTTAAAAACCCCAACTGGTTTATTTTTAGACCAAGAAACTAAATAACCAATTATGACACGGTCCTGGAACAAAGTTGGTTTACACAGATTTCAAAATTATCGGTCGATTTTCAAAGCCCGAGCCCTCACACGAGACAATAAAACAAAAATTCTGATTTTAGATGTGAAATCTTCCAAAACCTCTCGAGATCAATCATGAGTTCAGAGTAAACAAACATGCCCGACTGGGAAGAGGCAATGGCAATGATTTGTGGAGTTCATTTGACATAAAAAAATAATTTAAAAGACTTCTACAACCCCCGTCGGACTTTCTGGTGTGCCTTGACAAGTTGTTTTGTCTTCTGCGTATTATGGATTACCCTCCATATTTTCATTACCTCGCTTTCTGATTAGCGAAACATCAAATTCAACAGGCTGCGTTCTCGTTTTTCTTCAGGAAACACGACACACGCTGGAATATTGGGCCAAGACAATCAGACATGTTGAGTTTCCCCAGTTTTAGATCTCAAACGTCCTCCGAAGCAGACCAGATTACTTTTAACTCACCACACACAGCAAGAATATCTTTAAAACCAATCCTGATAATCGGGGCATCCTTAAACTTGTCAGAATCAGAAAGAAAAATGAAGACAAAAATCAGCAAAATCTCCAACCCTTTGAAATGAACAGATGACCTCTTATCAACGCATTTAGAGTTGGTAAATAGTTGGTCACTGACAAAAAGAATGATTAATCTGTGTGGTAAATCTTCTCATCTCCCTAAGCTTTCTCTGAAACAAACTCAAATTATTGAGTACTTCAGATTAACTACCGGTAATTTTAAAAGATTTATAGACCAACAATGTTGTTTTTTTAACCATATTTCCAGAAGATAAAACTATTTGAAATGACGCCTACGTACCTTCTGCTCTATAACGTTGGTGGTCTGGTAGTTGAGGATGGGCCGCAGGCCATGGGAGTCGGAGGCAGCTTCTGGGTCCAAGCTGAAGTTCAAGGCCACAAAAATGGAGGAGAGTTTATCCCTGAACTCTTTCTCATCCTACAAGTAAAGAAAACACACGGCAGAGTTTACATAAACACCCGCTCTGTAGCAATGAAGAAAATCTGTTCAAGACTAGTTTTGCTTTTTAGCAGTTTCCACTGACCATCAGAATCAGTGCTAAAGTTTGACTAACTGAACTCCCTTCAAAATATTTTTACAAATTAATTTTGCAAAAAGAATTAGCAAAATTCCAAATGGCATATAATATTTTATTACAATGTCTCCCATATCCATAAAAAAAAAAAACTTTAAAGAGAGTCTTTTGTGGACTATGATTAAAACTAGACTTTCTCTTGATCCTTGACACTGAAAGACAATGTAAAAAAAAAAAAGGGAATTAGAATCTAATACAATGATAGAAAACTAATTGTGGCTTAAACTCTGTGAAAGCAGACACAAAGGAATCAATAGTCAGCACTGGAAAGTAAACATACAGTACGTTTTATTTTCTCTCCCAGCTTTATGCTGGACAAAATGTGACAAAATAAATAATCGTATACATATTTTCTGTATATGTATATAGAAAAAATACATATATTTTCTGTATACATATACAGAAAATATACATATTTTTATGTATATTTTCAATCATTTTTGAGCACTTGAAAGATGTTGGGAAAGATATTGAGAAAATTGTTAAAAGGGAAATCCCTTCAAATGTTCTGTTTTATTTGCTCTGTTAAGCCAGCTGATGTTTCCAATGCTGACCAAAGATATATTCTACTTCTGTTGCCGATGGCCAAGAAAATTAGAACTGTAATGGTGCATTAACACCAAACACGTTTTGAGCACGAGGGGCGTCTGGTTTACATTCAAAGTCAATGTGGAGGGAAGTCGTGGTGCATTTTGCGTGTGTAGCATTGCGCGATTTGAAGCGTTTCAAGTGTCTGACGCGAACTTTCGCTGCTTCATGCAGAGCATTACCCAATCAGAGACTCTGCTATGTGGCATAGTGGAGCATTTTCTGACGTGATTGTAGAAAAAGAAAAGCGATGGAGGATAAACTAATTGTCGCTGTTTGCTCTCGTCCTGTGATCTACAACCAATCAAGGTATCACTACAGAGATAGGAACAGAGAGAACATTGCTTGGAAGAGGATCAGCGAGGAAGTTGGAGTGTCGAGTAAGTTACAACTTTTACTATTTGAAAAAATTTTGTGGCATTTGAGCTATCCAAATCCATCCAGGAAAAACATTGAGCCACGTTAAATAAACGTTAAATAAACATTTTTAATGAAATATGCAGGAGACGTTGGAAGAGTTTGAAGGACATGTAAGCCAACGCCGGCCTAGAGCGATTCTGATGCGCGTCTAGAGCGAAATCTCAAGCGTTAGTGTTGGACACGCACCAATACTTTGAAAAATGTCTAGAGCGAAATCTCAAGCGTTAGTGTTGGACACGCACCAATACTTTGAAAAATGTGACGTCACCAATTGTAACTGAGTGGAAACAAGCTAAAAATGTGTATGTGACAAATAAAATGACTGAAAATGGATGTTTTTCAACCAGAGATGGAACATGATTAAAGTATACCTCTGTCTTCAAAGTATATTGGTTTTAGAAAGTTATAGAAACTCCAACAAAAGTTTCTGTTTTGAATTTTGTGAACCTGAATAAAGAGTTCCCACAAAACTCTTTACAAAACTACGAGGACATACTCTTAGGTAGATCTTTGTTTGGTCGCACATACGATCCCCATGTCGAACCCTGACACGTTTCTGGAGCAAAGGCTGCTGGGAATCCAGGAACAGAGCCCTCTTCACAGCACCTTTCTGCTTGTGCTTGTGGCTGTCGAGCTGCACCTCCACCTGGAAGTCTGAAACCCAGAGAGCACACTAATGAGCATTCATTGAATGATGGATGCTCCTGAGTCACCTAATGACAGGTCTGAAAAAGCCCGCCATAAATTCTCTGAGGCGAATGCAATGTAGCTGATGTAACCTAAACAGAGAGGCAGGAAGAGCGTCTGTGCTTAGAGAACAGCGTAATTAGAGATAATAACTAATGATAAGGAAAGAGTTTGAATGCAGAAAAGAGTTGGTTATTAAACACTGCCAGAAAAACAATCCAGAGATCTATAGTTCCTGTCAAAACTTCATGTCACTGCTCTGCATCTCAGATGCTAATATTGGTGACTAGTTGACAGAATACATGCTCATAATAAAGTACAGATGTGGAAAATTGGCTCACCTAGATTGGCCGGTAGGTGTTTCCCTTCAGCAGATATGCAGTAACTCAGATTGACGCTGTTTTAGACACACACACACACAAAAAAAAAAGTCAAAAATGTAATAACAAAGGCAAATGTACTAATTAAATCGATTAGGGTTAAACACACAGTTTGCACAAGACAAATAACTTTCCCTAAGTTGCTTTCTAATTTTCCTCACAGTTTCCATCTTTCTTGTGTCAACTTCTTTCCTTGTGATTTGAACTCTTTCCAGGTTCAAATCACAAGGCGTGTGGAGTACTGGGAATGCAGCAAATAACGTGAGAAATATTTAAATGTTTGGAGACAGAGCTGGCATGTGACCACTCTCGCCAGCTGGGCTGATAAAGCATCCAGTCTCCGTTTCCACCGACCCAACAGCCGGCACAGAAAGCAATAGCAGAGTTAAGAAGGGTGAAATTGTGAAAAGACTCGGGTTTCAGTGCTGACCACTCAGTGGCCGTCTGTATAAGCCTGTAGTCCTCTCCCATGACATCAGCTTCGCAACATGCTTCTGCTACTGTCCAAGTCTGCACCCGACCCTCCGCTTTCTACAGATAACCACACACAAGTGAAAGAAAGAGCAGCAGTTTGACCTGGAAAGCACTGCAAAATGTACGCCTTCAACTTTTCCACATTTTGTCACGTCGCATACACAAACTTCAGCTTGATTTTTGGGGGGATTTTGTGTGATAGACCAACACAAAGTGGGAGTGTTTTACAAACAAACCAAGATCAGAAAAGTGTGGCATGCATTTGTAACCCATCTTTCCTGAGTGAACATGCATTTTGGTGTATATCTATACCAACTGTGAACATCTTTAAAAGCTCAGTCCTCCAAGTTTTGCCACAGACTCTCAACTGAGTCAAGATTTGGTCTTTGATCGGGTCATTTTAACACACAAGTGTCAAACTCGAGGCGAAATCCGGCCCGCCGTAGCTTTTTATGTGGCCCTCTGGACTCCACGTTACATCAACAGTTTACTCAAATTTTTCACCAATCTGCAGAATTCACACAAAATTAACAGATCCCCACATGTTTTCTGATTTTACTGCATTTTTTTCTCAAAATTCATCAAAAACATTGGGTTTGAGTGAGTGCTGCCTCAGCTTTACTTGATGTCTTGATGTCAAGTTATAGTCCGTGATCGATACGGCGAGTAATAAAAAGTCACATTTAACATCACATATTTGCACAAATATAAAAATTCCTTGCACACACTTCTAAATTAGCACCACAAAATATGTAATTTTGAATGAAAACAATCACAAAATCCTGGAGAGACTGATCAGAGTGGAAAGAAACACTTTTTGAATGCTGAAACAAACAGCTCTTTATTAATATTTTAACAGTTTGATGGGTTTTATCAATACATTTTGGCACAACCGGCCCTTTAAGAACATTCAGATGTTTGATATGGCCCAAAATGAAAAAGAGCTCGCCGCTCCTCATCTATACCATAAAATCCCCAGCAAAACTCAATGAAAAGTTTGGCCATCACACGACAAAATGTGGAAACATTTTAAGGAGGTTCTGCAGGTCAAGAAAAAAAAGGGAATCTTGTTGAAATGGAGATGAAAAATGAGAGGATAAGACGAAGGAAATACAAAGCCTTCTTTTAGGGAGTAGCAATAACTTCACTTATGCGCTCCTGTGTCTGCACAACTGAATGCAAGCTCACAGGAGTCTACGTGTCCTGATGTTTCCCAGCTGTGTTCCACCAGCAAACAATATCTCATTCAAACCAACTGCAGAAACCTCCTAGCCCCTCCCCTTCCCATTATCCCCTCTGCTCTCCTTTCTCCCCCACCAAAACTCCTCATCACCAGGCAACGTAGCATAATCAAGACATATGTGTATACAAGAGTTTCCTTTATGAATCAGGATGTGGAGAAAGGGGAGTTGGGGGGTGAAAAGGCAGACACACAAGTGCGGCGTCAACCATGCTGAGCAGCGAGGACCCGTCATCTGTTTCCTCTCCCCGTTGCTGGAGCCGAGCTGCTCACATTAGGAGGAGGCCAAAAACGGCTTACAAAGCTCCCATTCAAGCATGTTATTTCTCTACTTCCCAACAGCAAAGGGCTGAGATACGGAGACATTCTGAAAATAGGTCAAATAAAGTCCGCCTTCAGCGCACACCAGCACCGTGTCAGCTGACATGAAGGATACTGCTTATCAGAACAGCCTGGCAGGTTAGCAGTGTTTATGTATGGGGGAAATGGCAACCATCATCTTATTTTTCTTTTATTTTCTTTTTTCCCCACAGAACATTCAGGTCAAACAAAATCTGACAAAGTCAAAAGATTAAAAAAAAAGCTCAGCTCAGGACAAGTTTAACACTCACCAGGAAACATGGATGCTGGAGTTTCCATTGGTGATCACACAGTTCCTCTCCTCAGGGTTGATCATCGTTGGGGAAACTATAAGGGAGGCGACGGCGCTGACAATTGGCCGCGACCTTCGAAAAGCGATAAAAAAAGAATCGACTATTCAGGGTTTCTAAAGACTTCTCAGTATTGAGTCTGAAAAACTCAATACTTTTTCAGACACTGGCATTTTTCGCCAGTTTTGAAGTGTATAGGTTCAAAAACTCAAAGGGGCATTTTAGAGAATGCAAAAGAAAATAAATACAGATATTTTCTCTTATTCGTTTTCGGTAACACTTTTTTCTAACAATACTGTCATAAACATGATATAACACCACTTATAAACATTAAGGAGTCCTCATGAATGGTTATGAGTGTTGTCATAAAGCATAATTTGGTAAATAATGACACTTTTAATGCAACTTGCATTAAAAGTGTCATTATTTACAGAATAATGCAAACTTGGCAAATTTAATGGACTTTTAACGTAACTTTTAGTACAACTGAAAAAGAACTTTTATCACTTTCAATCTAGTCATAAAATATTCAGCTCTACTTTGCAGATTAGCACATTCTCTACTTACACTCTTCACATGTTGAGTAGACACAATAAAAATTAATGAATCTCTCAGGTAATGTTTACCATTTAAGCAATTATGCAAGTAAAGGATAAAAGTTAGAAGGCATACCTATAGAGAACTGCCTTATTTACACCAAAAGCTCCAACAATGAGATCTGAAAAAATAGAAGAGTGGGCATAAAAATCCAACCCTGGGCTAAAAGGTTATTTAAGTCCTTCCATATAAATAAACACCTTACCAGGGTATCCATTTATGTCCAGGTCTTGAGCTCCTCTGAGGGAAAACCCGAAGCTGGCAGGAAAAGCACCAGCAGCCCATTGGCCTGCAATCACCTGAGAAGGCTTTTCCCTGAGGCCTTCAGAGTATCCATTGTAGATGTAGACCAGTCCACGTCGACCATCACCTCCGAATGGACAACTTACAGCCACATCTGTCAAAAAGGTCAAAACACAGGACAAATATTAACTCTCCTTAAACAATTGCAATTTTGAACCAAGAGTTCGAATGATAAAAACGCAAATTTTACCATGTAATTCTAACTTTTTAGGAAAAACAAGTGAACAGTGACAGAGCATGAATGAATCAGCCGTGACATTTCATGGTCTTGACCCTCCATTTCCTATAATATGCGGTGGGTGTGATAGCCGACTCAGCTCATGTGAGGAAATAAAAGATCATTGTTGGAGCACTCAGTGTTTCTGTCCACATGATGATCTACACAGTTGCTATTTTTTCCTGAATGTGGCATGAGTCAACATACTGAATGTCAGCAAGGAACTCCACTTGCAGCGAGGTAGAAAAGATGAAACCTGCAGAAGATTGTGAGGAAAGCTGAAAGGCTCATTGGGGACTCCACTGTCATTGAGGAAACTGTATCGTACAAACAACCAGACGGTAACAGATTTCTGCTTAAAGATGTTAAAATACTCCAGTTGATGTCATATACATAATATTATTGAACCAACTTCAACCAATTTCTTTCCAACTTTATTTATTTTTTTATAACAGTCTATGGAAGATTCAAAAGAAAGTGTTTTTTTATTACATTGCATATAATTAGCTACAATGGAATAGCAAATTAATGGATTTAATGACTTCATGTTATGTTGGGTTTATATTTTGTAATTTCAGATTCTAAGTTCACTCACACTTTGGGAGAATACAAAAAAAAAGCACTTTCAGAGAAAATGTTGGTTCTGATCAAATTTGGGGTTTCCCCCTGAGCATTGTAAGCCTGGCGGGCCACCAGGCTTTACTTGTGCCCCCACCAGGCTAAACATTGCTTATTTCTTAAAATATTTTAAAAATATTTTATATTTTAAGACTTTATAGTTGGTGTTCAGGTATTAATCTTCCAATCTTTCAGTAACACATAATTATCAAGTGATATTTTAAAATTTCCTGCCAACTTTAACTCAAAAAGTGCTTCAATATTTAAGCTATTGTATTGGTGAATGCTGAGTGCATAACCAATGGGAAGTTGAATTTAAAGCCATTCACCTCATTGTTTGAAAGTGCTAGAGTGATTGCTTTTTCACATTTCACACTTGCTTATTTTCCTAATAGACACAATTTGAAAACAGCTTTTTGAATTTATTTTGGCTACAAAATATCTTTGATAATGCAAACAATGTTTGTGTGACAATGCAAAACAAAAACAGGAGACATCTGTTGATTTTTTTTCATGGTACTGTGCAGGATCTCTGTGAGAGCTGTCATTTATAGTTCCACTCTTACCATTGAAACCATCCTGGTTCAAGTCTCCCAGTGGTGCGATGGTGCTGCCAAATCTCCCAAACACCTCTTTGCCTGTTAGGCTGGGTTTGGTGATTTCCAGGTGTAACGGGCTGCGTTGCAGGTAAATGTAGACCCGACCCATCTCTTCCAGACGACCACCAGAGGTTCGGACCATGAACATGGGCGCTCCCACCAAAAGATCAACCATCCTGCAAACGTGAAAACAAAACAGACTGTAAAAACCCGACGCATTAAAGAATCACTGGAGCAGTTAGGAAGTTTCCAGTCTAGACTGGTTTACTCACCCATCACTGTTGATGTCGGTCGTTGCCAGTGCATAGCCAAAATATGAGCCCATCTATGAAGAAGAAAAGGATTGAACCAGAGTAAATATCAAAACCTAATGTAACAAAATGTATCCAGACCTGTTTTTTTCCACCAGTTTAACAAAAGAAGACCTAAAGAAAACGTAAAAGCTTGATGGATTTTACAGGTTGAGAGTTTATGGGAGTCTTTCCTGCTCAGTTTTACTACTGTATGCTGTAATTCTGATCCCAAAAACAACATAAAGTCAGACTGGGTCTTTACAGTGAATGAAAGTTCACATCGGACCCATTTACTCAGCTGAATTATGTCTGTTTAAGAAGATCAAAGCCATTTTTTTCCCCAAACTTAGTTGGTGATTTCTAAAAATAGTCTAAACCTTAACATTTTGTAGTATTACAATCGCTACATTACTTCTACAAAGCATTGTAAATCAGATTTGGTTAAAGAAATTATTCTTTTCTGAATTAATTAAACTTTTTCACCTTACCTGCTCACCAGTGAAGTTTCCCAAGGTGGTCAGATCTGAACCGTTCAAAATGGACACCTGCAACACAGAAAACACACACGGCGAACATTTTTACTGGGTCAAATTCTGTTCCTGGAATTTCCTTTAGAAATAATGTGTGTTTAATTATTTTACTTTTCCCCAATTCTTCACCCCTGACGTCCTATCACTTCAAAAATTTCAATAAAGTATGCTTTTGTTTTCTTACCAAACCATAAAGAAGATGCCCCTTTGGAATGCCAGTAACAAAATCTACAAGGGAAAAAACAAAAATTATTAGGAAAAAAGCAAAGTAACAATCAGCAGAGATTGTTACTTTGCTGTGAACTGCACACAGCAATCACATAAAATATTAATGTACCATATTTGCATTAATTTAATATGAAACCCCACAAAACCCCAGAATGTGTGTTAGCTTGATGTACCTTCCACCTGATCGCCACTAAATTCCCCAACAGCAACAGAGTAACCTGAAAAACACACAAGACAGGCATCAGGGTGAACTTTCACAGCAGAAATTAATATCAAACCAAAACTTACTGAACACCACCTACCTTGGTAGCTGTCATCATGTGAAACCTGAATCTGTTTGGTCTGAACTTGACCCTGTACTGCCTGCATAAAATAGCCTGGATAGTCGGCTTTGATGATGTCTTTCTTAGCTGCAGAGATCACCTGGCCTAAAGGTGGAGAGACGAGGAAAACTATGAAGAAACTGAACTTCTCTACTTTGATTTTTGATGACTGTACAACATAACTGATGTTATCTCTGCATACCCTGCCAGTAGTAGCTGCCAGGTCCTCCCAGAACCACTCTGCCATCCTGAAAAGACAGTATGTGTTACATGAGAGAGCAAAGCAGAAACGAGAAGAGATGTTAAGAATATAGCCATTACCTTTGTAAAGTCAGCACTGAATCCTCCCTGACAGTAACCTTGTCCTCCCCGATCGCTAAGTTCTACAACAAGGACGGGGAAATGTTTATTTTTATTTTGCCCAAGTGTCTGGTTTCACGTAGTATTCCACGAAAATTATAAATACATTCACCCAAACCTAAAATAAGCAAATTCCAAAGATGGATTAAAAGTGAAGTGACGGTTACCTGTCCGACAGGGAGCATACTCCACAAACTTGGTGAAGTTCTGAACTGACAGGTAGCAGGTTCCTGTGGCATCAGAATGGGGTTCATCCTTTGTAGTCCGCCAGTAGTAAAGAGGGGCGCAAGCCTGGATTACAGTTAGGAAAGATACAGGCAGACATGGCAGGTGTTAGACGCGATAATAAATGGCATCACACACACTATAAATCTAAATAAATCAACATTTACACCCGCACATAAAATGGCTGCAATTCTACAATCGCACATCTTTGAAAGGCAGAAGTAGAGCCAACTGGATGGTAAGTCAACAACAACACTCTTGTCTTTTCCAGCAGCCATTATACAATGCATATAGCAGTAAAACCAGCTGACCCATCGTCCTGGAGCTCTGCTTGGGTTGCTAGGTAACGGACAGCGCTTCACTGGGGTTGCTAATTCCTAATTAGGGTGACTTTTGCCTGTTTTCTTTCAGAAACCGACATACAGATTTTTATTTGCAAAACCCTTTAAAAACCATGTAACATTTACAGTCCCTACCACAACAAAGCAATTTGTTTCTCAATAAAATACACTGAAGTTTGAGGACAGCATGTAGAGAAAATCAGGTTACAAAGCAGCACAAGAAAGAAACTTACTGAAGACAGGAATTTAACCCTTGATGCCACATGTGAGGATAAAATAATGTGAATTCATTTAGAGTCTGTGCGAAAGGTTAGTTTGAAACCAATTCAATGCAACATGGAGCATTTTGAAAGGGAAATATTGCTACATCCCAAACCAGTTGTATTGTTGCAAGAAAAAGGTTTAACAAGGTTATAATAAGTAGAAAAAATATTAAAAACTCATCAAGGTTATTATCATAAATCACCCCCACCCCAAAAAAATAATTGTACTCTTATTCGGTTTGATTTGCTGTTGAATTTAATTATATTTCACGCATTTCAAAAAGTTTCTTCAAACTGAATGGGGAAGAACAAATTAGGGAAAACAGGGAAGTCGATCTTAATTTTAATAATAACCAGCGTGTGGCAAAATCAAAACCATTAATACTTCACAAAAAGGGGGATCACCTTACCAAAATTGTGTCACCGTGAGAACGCACTGTGGCGCCAAACCACTGGTGGGACTTGAAATCAACCTGGAGAAGTCTGTCATTGATCGGGATACTGCGATCTCCTGGGGAAACGGATGTAAAGAGAAAGACTCTGAGTTACAGCCGGTTGATAAAACATGCATTCATTCGACTGGATCCCAGTTATCCTAATTATCCCTTCCCCTTCCTCGCAGAGACTCCTGAAAACATCTGCGCAATTGGCAGACAGCTGGAGGTTTGATTCCAGTTAAAAAAAAAATTTCCATGCAAAGATTAGCCCAACTGTATGAGAATCAGAAAAGGTGACGTCTGCCAAAACGTCACGGCTCAGGAGCGAGATCAGGTCCAGATTGGACCGGCCTGTCATGACCCTGCTGACCCTCTGCTCTGTTTGGCCACCTGGCCAGCAAGACTGATCCCGTCTCCCACTTTGACAGCAGCAGGTGATATGACAGATGGTCTCAGGAGTCGGGTTTAACCACGGCTTTATTTGAACACAGATGCTACGTCTGTGCACCGATAAAGCTGAAAATGCAAACAAACTGATTAGGGAAGGAGGACTAAAAACCTCCACACGGATCATACCAGTGTACATTCAATCACACATCTGCAGAAGAGCACAGCAGAGTCTAGAGGGAATGTGGATGTGATGAGAGAAAGGTCTATGCATGTCTGCGTTTAATCTTTCCTTTCAGCCAAAGAGACAGCCTAGAGCTGAAGATGAAGGTCTGCTCCATCTCTTGGTGGAAACAGCCTTGAGTCTGAGGTCCAAAGAAAACATACACACTCTGGTCTGGCTTCCTAGAAGCAACTTACCATTCATCTCTGTTCAGACACACTTCACTCTGCTACTATCTGTTTTCATTTTCAGCGATGTCTCCGTTTCCCTTTTCATTTTTCTTACACCCTCTCACCCAAGTCTCCATGTCGACACAGAAAAAGTTTCTCCATTGCGTTCAGGGTGTGCTCCCGTTGCCTTGATCAAATTAATAAAAATGCCTTTTAATAACCAGGATACATTTTTCTGTATAATCCCTCCCTGTCTCCGGGTTTTCCTCCTTCATGGACTGATGGCAGCCAGCCCAAGCCTCAGGGTCCAGAGCTGCTTTACCCACAAAAACGAAGGTCAGTGAAGCTCTCACATGGCAACCTCAGCCAGTGTCATTTTAACGACTAACAAATCAATGTGCTTGGCAAGAATCCCTCCGAGAGAATAATGAAGTAGATTCAGAGAAGAGTTGATTGCTGAGCACTGCCAATCAGCTGACTGAATGAGGACCAAGTTTTTAAATATTTATGGTTTCAAAACTGCAAACATTTTCTGCTGTACCATATCTACAGTTTGAGACCCTTTAAATTGAAGTCAGGTGAAACGCAACCAGAGAAAAGACTAAGGGTTCGTTTATGCCAGGTCTGTTCAGTTCACTTCATTTAACTCTAGTTCGTTTACCTGGAAAGTCCGAACTCTGACAGGAGCCAAAAAAGCGAACTCTGGCCCTCCAAGAAACCTAGATTTCGGTTCGACTGAATTGAACTCTGACAAGTGAACGCCAAGCGGACCGGGAACCGCTCCAGAAGAGAAAGCAGACTATGGCGCAGTCTGCTGCGCCAGACTATGGCGCAGGGCATTCTGGGTAACTTTTACCAAAGACAACTACAATCCAACGGCGTTTCAGAAGTCGCGTTCAGTGTCTTCTTTCTTCAGTGGTTCTTGGTGCAGCGCCACCACAGGTGAGGAGGGGAACAGGTTTTTCAAATGCTTGAATCATTTGACGGTGCAGCATGAAAGCGAACCACACACCAGCTGAAAATATAACAAATGTTGCTCTTTTCCCCAATCAAACCGAGTCTATCAGGTGTTATGCAGCTCCCTCCCCTCCCTCACCTGCTGCTATGCACTGCCAGTCAGCTGGCTGATCTGGCCACTCCACTTTTCCTTCACTTACAAGTAAGTCAAATTTGGCTCTTTGGAAATATTTCCAACTTCAAGAAACCTCGAGTGCAATTATCCGTAAACTATTTAACTATTATAGTTTTTTTAAGCAGCTGTAGTAGTAATTGTTGGATCTCTGTTGGTTTTACGCAAACTTATCTTAGTGTAATATCCTCAGATCGACCTACGCCTGGACACAAACCATTGTCATCTAATCAGAACATCTCCTTTTATGTGAGGCTGGTTAATGTAGAGTGCTGATGTGACATGGTGCCAGGCACAGTCTCTCCCAGGACCGGCGCAGGACTCAGGGGGGTCTGGAGCGCCTCTATACATTCATACCTCACTTTGAGCTGTTTGTGAGTGGATAGAGCCATTAGGGGAGTTAGAGCCTCTCGTTGTAAGGGTGTGTATTTCTGTGTTTGTCAGTGAGGTTGAAGACAAATGGTCAAATTCACTCAACACATCAGCTGGCCCTGTGGGAGTACCGAGAGAAGGGGAGGTGGACGGAGCAGAGCGAGGGGGCTCTGGTTTCTCCCTCCATCCCGTCCTGCATTTACCCTCTAACAACCTCTCTTCTGCCCTCTGTCCCCTCTTCTCACAGATTCACGGACAGGCTCTTATCTCTATGGAAGAGGAAGTGAATGGGTGGGAGCTTCGGACCACTTTGACCCAATTAGTTGGGCTAATTAAGAGGCTCTGTGGCCTGTAGGTCAGAGCTCAAACACACTAAGGTAGACGGGAACCTCCAGCAATATTTTTCTTTTTTAAAAGATACAGGACAGAGAAAGAAAGACACATTTTAAAACTAATTGCAGAAATGCATCGAGAAATGGGGCGATTATCAGCTTTCTGAGTCAAATTCTTTTCTTGCACTGCAAAAACGCAAAATCTCACCAAGTATTTTCATCTACTTTCTAGTTCAAATATATTAGTTCACTTTAAATAAGGCAAAACTTACTTCCAAGTAACTTTTTAGCAAGATATAGGAGCTTGTTTTTAAATCAATATGAAGGAATTATTTTCTTAAAATAAGCCTCTATATCTTGCTAAAAAGTTAGTTTTGCCTCATTTTCAAGTGAACTAAGATATTTGAACTAGAAAGCAGACAAAAAATATGTGGCAAGCTCTTGTGTTTTTGCATGAGGAAACTCAACACATGTAAGTGAAAACATCACACTTCAATAAGGAAGTTGATACCGTGGGAGAAAAATTCAAAGTCGGCTCTTTTTAATGTCAGTTAGGTAAGATTGTAAGCCAGAGGAAGCACATAAGTTATATGTCAGTACATGCCAAGACATAGTTGTGGTTAATTCAAGCTGTGAGAGAGTGAGAGAGAGCAATATTTTAACCAAATAACAGGAAAACAACAAAGTTATTCTCCTTTGTTCTCTTAAGCATCATTAAACATGCTAGATTTGAAAATATCTGCAGCCTTTTGGGAATCACAGGGTGAAGGCAAGAGTTCAAAACTCTGTAAGGCTCCTGTTTTAGTAATGCTAACCTCGCTAACCAGGCTAACTGCAAACAAGATGAAACTCACAATTATTTTGTATTTTCAAACTCTTGCCGCTTCATGGCAGAAATCCTAAAATATGTTCTGAATGCGTTCCCGTTTCTTTTTACTTTAAATAGAACCCAGAACTGGCAAAATGCGGAATTGGCAAGTCAAAGCTTTACAAAAATTGGAAATAATAAAAAAAAGAAGCTGGCCACAAAATTGCTCCATGTTCACAGCCGTTGCTAACAAAGACTGTGCAGTGAAAGCTGTGATGAATGAGTAGCGACAGAGGATGTCATAAGTGTAACAGCTGTTTGTCATAGACACATTTCCATGCAGATATCCATGTACTGAACGCTGTACGACAGTTCGTGCAATGATCCAGATGTTAGAGCTGGCTCTGGGAGTGTAATCTGCTTCTTCAAAGTCTTTTGAAAATATGAAGGACACTCCGACTGCCCAGGGGGCCGACCTTGACTCTGAGGCCCCCCCGCTTGAGCATGACATCACTCCCTGTGGTCTTTGGCCAGCACCCATGGATGCACATGCAAGGAACACTGGGAAAGTCCTGGAGCATTCGGTAAAATATTTTTTTTCAGCCTATGAAACGGAGGAATTTTACTCACTATAATACTTCATGCTAAGTGAATGATACTTCTAAGAAAACAGCCTGAGTTTGATGCAGCAGCAGCTGCCATCTTAGGGGTTTCATGCTTTCTTTGTTTTGCCAAGTTTTGCAAAAAGGGGCTGATGGAGTCTCTGTCAACAAAGTGAAACATGAATCCAGTCATTCGACAACCTCCTGGACTTCCTCAAGTTGTGCCCAACCACTTAACCTAATTTTGACTGAACAGGAACCTCCTTTGTGATGTCTGCCAGCTTCACCTGTCTTACAAACAGGATATTTCTTTCTTTCTTCTATTTGTTTACTGGCTGCTTATCTCGGTTTAAATCATCGCGCAAGACGACACAAACATGACCTGAAGGAAGGAGGAAGTACGGCACAGAAAACACTTTTCAACACCCCATTGTAGTGTCTGCAGATGCTACAAACACCATAAACACAAGACAATCAGACATTAGGAACAAATAAAGACAACAAAGTTTAGTGGAGTGAAAGATTGACATACAGAGGAAATGATCTGATGACCAAAAGAGTGAAGAGAAATGTCAGAAAAATTCAGATAATCTCCAGTGTTCATTTTCCAAAGAAGTGAAATTTCTATGCAATTTAAAAATATATTTATTGACAATTAAACTTCTCAAATACCACAACCAAGGGTTTTGTATACCAGGAAACAAGAACAATGATCTGGAGACTATTTATATCTATCCTCAAGTAAACGAAAGCACACCACAGATTAAAAATAATTTCTTCCTTATTCATTAAACAAAAGTAAGGTCAAAAATTGAATAAAAAAAAACTTTACAGCAGCTGTTTTGCTGGGATGGCAGCATCCCTGTACAGTGCTAGCTTTAAACATAAACAACACCTTTACAGGTAGCATAAATCTGAATGTATCGTAGCAAACTCTAAACTAACTACACTAAAAATGGGGCATTGAAACTACAAAATGAAGCAAAATGCAGAGAAAAAAGTATTTTGCTTTTATTTGTAGCTCTTGAAAGAAAAGTTGGAACGTATAAAGATTGGTATTAGCTGGTCAGGGCTCTAATTGGTGCATCGGTACTCCACATGGAAAAGCTTGCCCTCGGACAAAAAAACAAGTATGGCGTATTAATGGCTTGCAAACTCACAAATGAATAAACCACAACACTTCTGGAAAAATGTCCCTTTGGACTACAAGTGGAGGTGTTTGGCTAGGTGTCAATCTACCACTGAGAGACCGAGAACTGAGTCAACCATATGTAGCAAACTGCAGCAGAAAAACCACCACAGAATGGCGGAAAAGGATAAGAATCAAGATGTTGCAGTGGTCCAGTCAAAGCTCAGACAACAACCAGATTTAAGTGTTTTGTTGGGATCTTTAGAGAGTTGAGCGAGAATGATTGTCTGAAAAACTTTGAACTTAAGAGTGGGACAAGATTTCCCAGCAAGCATGTCAAATTGAGGCAAAATTATAGAGAAATAGTTACTGCCGTCTTAAAAGCAGCTTCGCTGAGGGGTGTGCTTACTTTATCACACATAGCTTTTCCATTTCAACTTCATCTTTGTTTGCTACACACTGACAAAGGGGAAACTATTGTGTCCTTTTGTAAACTTGAGGTTAGACTTGAATCATTTTATAGCCTAAGAAGAACCAGATGAGTTTCATTACATCCTCATGTATAAAACTCTCCTGCTGAACAACTGTACATTAAAAGTGGTTCTTGCATGTGTAGCAGTCATAAATCTTACCTTCTGGATCGAATTCAATGGTGTGACAGTTCGATTGGCCAACGCTCCACGGACAGTAGAACACAGATCCTCCCTCAGTAACGTTAGTCTGGCTCGTGTTGGCCTTCGGGGCTCCAATAACCACACTCGGACTGTGAGGGAGAGAAACACATTGGAAGTTTTTCTCTTTTTCTTGGTTTAAACGTTAAAACTAACAAATCCCAACCATTATAAATGTGACATTAAGCCATTATTCAGCTCTGGTGCTCACAGTCTGGTGTCTATTTCCAGTCGCCCCGTTAGGCATATCCACTGAAAACAGCTTGCACATTTTACTACTCACAGATTGGTGGGTTTTTTTCCCCCCACATGCAGAACATTTTAACAGTTTGCAGCTCTGTTTTTGCATATCCCACCCAGTCGATGCGATGGAAACTGTTGCCATCACATGTGCACATGTGATGCTCACATTAACGTCCCTCGAACTTTGTCAGACGCGCAAGGAGAAACACTTGCATGGTCACACATTCTCCTGGGGGGCATGATTCAATAGGAAAACAAGAGAGCAGACACGGTAAGTGGAGTCACACTCTTGTTTCTACAGCTGGGATGCTAAACGACTGTATCCTTTCAGTTCTACCGTACGAATAGAGGAACCAACCACTTCAACATACTGAAAGAATAGTGGGACTTAGAGGTGAGTCCAGGAGTAACAACTATCCTGGACGGACTTCAGAGATAAGAGTGATTAAGAAAAGTTAGTGATGACATGTTAATGGATTCAGTCAAGATTTGTGCAAGGATAAAAGTGAACAAAGAAGTACAGATAATATGTTTTAAGTGGATACTTCAGCCCTGACCTCATCACAAATACACTTGACCCAACAAGTGCCAGACACAGTTACAGTTGTTTCCATGTGGGTAGCAGAGGGAAAGGACCATTGGGACCAGACAAAGTCTAGGGTGCTTAAAAACAGGAAGAGCTCTGGATCCTCAAATAGTATACAAACGTTTACTTTTTGGCTAAACCTAGCATCCTCTCCCCAAGGGCGACACTAATCTGTAAGGCGCAATGATTGAAACAGCATAAAAACTCCTGCTCAATTCCCATATCCTTATTATTCACCAATGTTAATCCCACTTAAACCATCACAAAACAATTGTATAAGGTTATAAGAATACTCCAACAAGGAGGCCAGACTCTCAAAGCATTTCTAACTTCATGGTTTTGAAGAGGCAACCTTTGGGGAAAAAAAACAGAAACCACAGAACAATAACAGAGCAGCATGTGAAGCAGGAAACCCTATTTTTGTACTGAGCGAGAAAAAAAAGAAACAAATTACTTTATTTATAACCACTAATCCAAGCATATGTATTCCAGTAGAGTTGCACAGCTCTGATTTACACATTTTATTAAAGCTACACACTTCAGTGTATTTTTGGATTTACTTTATGTGACAAACCAACAAATAAATCCATCCACTGGGATATTGTCAAATAATGCTCTCTGTCATTATTAGAATGGGAAAAATGTAATACTAGATATGCAAAGCTGGTGGCGGCACACCCCAACAAGCTAGCAGCTGTAATAGTTGGTATTTCTACAACAGGGGCGTCAAACTCATTTTCAGTTTGGGCTGTATCAAAAATCTGAATGTATTTAAAGGGCCAGTTGTGCCAGAATATATTGATAAAACCAATTAAACTGTTAAAATGTCAATAAATAGCTGTTCCTCCAGGATTTTGTGATTGTTTGCAATCAAAAAAATCTGTAATTTTACACTTACCTTACAAGCAATTTAGCATTGTGTGTAAGGAATTTTTATGAAATTCACACCAACTTTTATTACTCGTCGTATTGATCAAGAACTGTAACTTGACATCAAGTAAGATGTCAAGTTGAACCACTTGAACTCAATGTCTTTGACCAATTTGAGAACATTTGCAGTAAAATCTGAAGAAATCTAGAGATTTGTTGATTTTGAGTGACTTTTGCAGATTTGTGAAAAACTGACAGGACTTTTTAACATAATTTGCAGCCTACAGGGCCACATAAAAGGCAGCGGCGAGCCAGATTTGGCCCCCGCCCCTTGGGTTTAACACGCATTCTACAACATATCTATCATACACAAATGTACAGCACATGTTTTTATTTCTTAAAAGATTATAAAACATACAGTAGTGGAATATATTTTAAACCATCTTTAAATGTTCTTATTGAAATTTCAGAACAAGTATTTACACCAGTCGTCTACAAACCGCCCAAATCTACCTACGGAAAACATACAATCACAATAACTCTATTTCATGCAAACTTTAGAGGGCTTACTCGAGCAAACAGCACAACTACACAAAACATTTTGTGTTAAATTAGATAAGGAAAACATGGAAAGACATCAAAATACCAAAAAGCGTATCATGCATCAACCAGAAAGTTTGGGGTTAATGAATGCTTATTTTACTTCCTCTGCTGCATACATGCTGATGCAAAAAATAGAAATACCATCTCGTTCTCACACACAAACAGACTGATTTCAATCTGTAAGTTCTGTAAATGAGGTTGGATTAGCACTTAATGGGCCCTAATCTGGAGAGGATCTAACTTTTTCAAACGTTCTCCCACTCAGCATACTTTTTCTGATTGCTGTGGGCTTAAACTTTGGCTTTTGTGTTGCTTGCGTTTAATAAAACCCTGGCATTCTGCATTATAATTTCTTTTGTGGGAGAAAGAGTCTTGAGATTGGCATGTAAAATTATTCAATTAGCTGTGGGGACAAGCTCTACTCACTCGAGTTGATCCTGCAGTGCTGACGGTAAGTTTGGACAAAAGAAACCCATTCAGGCAGACGTAGCTCAGCATGCATTTGAAAAGCAATCTGTTTAGAGGAATGCATTGCAAACTATGGAGATAAGCTACTCTGTTTACTCACATGCAAGGATTTTAATTTTAATTTAGTCTCCAACTCCAACTAATTACCCTTTTAGAGAGTCTAGATATCCGAGCAATGTTCTGGTAGCAAAGCGGCTAAAGATGAAAAGAATTTGGAGCTTTATCCATTTTATCAGCTGTCACCCAGAGGGCACTAATGAGCTCCACCACCCAACTAACAATTAAGCATTCATTAAGCTACTGTAAATAATTCCGAATGCAATTCAGGAATGTGTAAACAACTTGACTGTAGCTGTCTCATTAAAGGGTCAAGCAATCTGGTGATATTCTACAAAAAATAAAAGTCTTCCCGCACTGTAATTGCCAGACTTTAACCACTATTTTATGTGGGGTTGCAAAATTAAGGCTGATGCAAAGTGCTGGAACTCGCTGATGTGACATTATTGTGTGCAGCCATGGCTAATACGGTTTATGATGAGGTTACAGGCTGAGGTTGTCAACAGGCAAATTCCATACACCCTCCTATTCAAGACCAGCACCCCCTTTCCATTCCACATTTAATTGTCTTCCACCCAGCTGCAAAGGCTGATGTCACTTCAACACTATTATAGCAGCTTTAAGGGAGAAATAAGGGGGGAAAGAATCTGAATCACATTTGTTAGGCTTTCCAGTTTCGGCTGGAGTCACCATCTGCAGCCATAAACAAGGCTTAACAAATGCTGTGGCACATATGTGAAGGAAGCGGGCGGGCGGTGAAAGCACTTGTGGCCTTCAAAACTCACCATCACCTTAATAAAATGTGGACTGCAACTCGTGGGACTTGCGCTAAGCCATCAACGCTTATTGAACAAATGGAGTGGCTCCATATCAGAAAAAACAAGGGAAGCGCAGAGACCTGATCCGAACCAGGTTCCTGCTCTTGAGTCATCAAGTGGAGAAATGATGCGAATCGAATTCCTACTTCTTTCTTTGAGGTGACTTTTTACTGTAGATAAAAAGTATTTTAACCCTTGATTTTCTGTTGTCCTGTTATTTAAAGTTTGTTTTTTCCTTTAATTTTTGAAATAAAATATTTTGTATCTAATATATCTACATATTAGATAGTATAATATTCATATCTTCCCAATATACCAACTTTTTTTTCTGAATATATTGGACTGGGCTATACCAGATACAGTAATCTATATTTTCACTTTTTTTCTAAAAACAAAATGACAAATGACAGAAAATATTGAAAAAGTCGCTTTCATTTCAATCCTCCCTTCTGTGAGATGCATGAAGGAATATTAGAGCAGAAAAAAAAGACCAAAAAAATAGTTTTTATGTGACAATAAAAAAAATTGTCTTCATGAGAAAAACGTTCAGTTGACAGCGGTTTTGTTTCTTCAAAATAGACGCAGTAATTTACACAATTAATTCGATGCTGATGTTTTGAAAAATTTAATATTTCTGTTAAATATTATATCTAAAATGCATACCAAGATGCTCAAAATTCCTCATTTTAATTTTTCTCATAAAAACGTCAAAATACTAAATTGTATAGTTGACCTAAAATAAATAGAAGCTGAGAGGCCAATGGAAACCCAAGGACTGCTTTGGTGAAGAAAAACACCCAGATTAATAAAATAAACCCAAAATCAAAATAAATTGACCAAACATTTGTGTTTTTCACAATTTATTACCCAGACCTGTATTGGAGCAATTTATGCAATATATTAAGAAATAAAAGAGAGAACAGGTGGAAGACAACTTGGAGAGTTGGAGGAATGACAGTCAGCGGTAGTAAGACAGAGTGCATGTCTGTGAATGAGACGAATCCAGCTGGAACTGTGAGATGCAGGATTTCAAGTAT
Organism: Poeciliopsis paucimaculata; assembly: GCA_903067055.1. Lineage (NCBI taxonomy): Eukaryota > Metazoa > Chordata > Actinopteri > Cyprinodontiformes > Poeciliidae > Poeciliopsis > Poeciliopsis paucimaculata. The sequence goes on from CAEGAD010044938.1 coordinate 69,486, forward strand.
TTATAGCGTCGACTGTCCAGGAAAACGGGATAGTGTGATGAAGAGGTGAAGAAGAGAGTCCAGACAGGATGGATGAAAGTTTCGGGAGCAATTTGTGATAAAAGATTGGCAGAAAATGTTTAAGGAAAGATTTACAAGACCAGCTTGGATGAACTGGAGACAGAGGCACTGAAAATATAGACAGGAGTGTCTGAAGATGCTGAGGCTGGACAGGATCAAGAATGAGGTTAGCACAGGTTGAACGACGGGGAGATAAAGTCAGACTGAGATGTTTGCTGCCAGGAAAAAGACAAAGAGGAGATATATGGACAAATCTAGAGAGGACATATGTAGTTGGAGGACAGAGGAAGTAGAAAACAGTCAGAAGGAGGATGACGACTCGCTGCGGCGACCTCTGAAAAAGGAAACAGCTGGAAGAAAAATAAGCAAACAATTTAACCAATAATAACTCAAAAATCTTTTCCGGTCAGTGGACGTGTCATTCCCATGTGAGTTTGAATCTTATTTCACTTCGAATTCTGCATATCTGTTCTTAAGTGGGATTTATTTTGAAATATTGGCAACTTTCTGGATTCCGATGGTTACTGTAAAGGTGTCAGTTAGTCAGGAGATACACAAGAAGTCAGCTTTTAAGTATGTTAAATACAGTTCTGGCTGATGGAAACTATCTAGTTGTTGATGGTTTACAGCAGGAAAGCCAGATAAAATACATTTGAATGCTGTAAATTACTGTTGTTAAAGGTGACCTATTGCAGATGTGCAATTACACAACAGTACATCTTTGAAAAGCAGAAGTGGATCCTCCTACACAACCATCAAGGACGCAGCAAGTGGTTTCTGAATGGTAAACCAACAACAAAACCCTTCTCTTCTCAAGTAGCGAATCAGCTGACCAAATGTGACGGTGGTTGCTAGGTAACGCCTAGCAACCACAGAGCTGGTTGCTAGGTGGTCACATTTGGTCAGATGTCTCATTTTTCACACACCAAAAAAACATTATCCTATTGACAAAAAACTGTTTAGGTGTTTTCTTAAGCACTTCAACTGTTCAAGATTATTTAATTCATTGGATTCAATGTAATATTACCATGATTGTAAATGTATCAGTTACGTTTTTAGATCAGAGTATTTTTCACTTTGGTTGCAATACTTTGACTTCTTTGGCTGTTGTAAAATACTGTATTTTGTTTTGCTTCAGTTTGTCAGATGTAAATTGACATTGAAATAAAGCGATTTTAAAATATGTATTTTTTTTTTTTTTTTTTAATTAGAATAATAAAACATTTTTTTGAGAATTTGGTAAATTAAGTTGCAAGTTCACATTTAACTTTTAAAAGCTATAAAAGTTTGCAGTTTCATGAAGTACTGTAAAATGACAACTTTTTGTAATTCTACTACAGGACTACTGCAACTTAATTATGATAAAAATGTGATGACATCACAGTAACAATGTTATATAATTACTGTGCTATTTTAAAGAAATTACAGTAACCCTGCTGCCAGTAAGTTACTGTAAATTCTCCACTGACTTTTTTTTTTTTACAGTGTATATCTGCTATTGATAATTTAGAGCATGACTAATTCAGACTGAGATCAGCTGAATGACTGAAAAGAAACACAAGAAGTGCATGATGACTTATTATAGACAGCACGGAGCCATATGAGCGGTCCCGTGTCCTCCTCTCAGAGCCAAGGCCAGACAGAAGCCGTTTGAGTCTTTATTCTGCCATATGGACGGTCATCACCTCACACACACTCCTACACTAAAGTACAGGAGCACGGAGATGATGAGAGAAGCAGTGTCTGCTGGGATGGCGTGTGCTGACTACAGACCATCTACTGTGCTGAACTGCAGCCACATTTTTCATTCACCGTCACAACTGGACTTTTGAGCCACAGCAGCAACATAAAAGAGATCTGTATGTTTCCTTGAAAGCCTGGGGCAAGATGTGTCCAAAAACATATAGCCCTTCCTATATCCAAGGACGGACTTATAAAGAAGCTGATTCAACGCTGATAAGATAAACAGTCCACTGTGTGGAGGATCTGAACCCGGATCAGAGCAAAAAAGAAATCTAGTTTCCTCAGTATTCTCTGAAGGATAACGCAGTTAAGCAACAGGTGGCCTGGAAATTACTAGCAGTGCTATCTAAGGCATGCACACCCTGCTGTTTATTGTCGCGCAGGAACAATCTGACGAAGTCCACACAAAATTTGAAATGACTGCTCAAACCTTCAGACAACTCAGCAGGTTGTGGAGTCTCCAATCTGTTAAACGAATTAGCAAGTTTACACCACAAAGATTTAGCTATCTTTATTATTTTCCACTCAGAATCTTTCAACGAGGAGCAATTAGCTCACTTCCTGCCAAGTCACAGCTGCGAACATGTTTCCAAAGTGGTACATAAGAAGTGTAAGCCATCTTGTTACTTTTGTAAAACATCAGAATGTCTTGTAGTCGTAGGAAAGACAAAGTTTCCAACCCCCCCTCAGCAACAATTACGCCTCCTGGAGGTTCTGCTGCAGGGGGTTTAACAGCCTGGTGGTTCACACCTCTCCACAATGGCTGCATCAGGGGGTCCAATGCTCTCACCTCAGGATAGAGAAGCTGTTGTAGAAATGGTGATAAAGGGGGTTGCAGCTGTCTGAGAGCTGATGTCCAACCCAATCCAGAATTTCAGGCCCTTCCCACACTCACAGCTCCCTGCAGAAGTATTCACACCTCTTGAACTTTTGAGCTATTTGACTCAACCTGACTGCAAACTTTGGTCCTGATGCATCGCATTAGGATTTTGAATAATAACATACAACACAAAATAGTGAAGTGGAAGGAAAATTATACGTAGCTCTGAAAAGAATTACAAATAAAGATTGGGAAAGTGTTGTATTCTGCACTTCTCTTACTCTGATACCTCTGAAGTAAATGTATAGAACATGTGTGAAACTCAAGGCCACAATAGACTCTACAGGGCTACATAAATAAAACCTTTAGAATTATATTTGTGTGCTTAAATACTATTATATCAATCAAATCAAAGCAGTTTTTACATATTACCAGAATGCATCAATGTGAAAAGATGTACTCATTGAATGGAGAGGCAGCTATTTATTAATGGGTACTTTTAAGAGTATGTCCCACCTGCAAACCTACCAAGACATGGTCATCTACCTAAACTGAGAACCGGTAGTGAGCAGCCAAGAGGTCAATGGTAATTCTAAAGCAGCTGCATAGAGTCACATAATATCAAGTAGAATATATTGTGCATGGCAAAAACTGCTAAAAATACTACTATAAGTCTTTTTTGAGGTTTTCCATAAGCAATGTGGAAGATAGCAATGACGAACGGAATTGAAAGCAGTACTGAGGCTGGACTGAAGGTTCATGAAAGCAACTAAAAAGCAACTGGAAATCAGATGCATTCCACATAAACTGACTGAAATTGAGTTAATGGGAAAAAGTTATGACTGAAGCCGCAATTGCTTCAAAAGGCCATTCAATAACCACCATTTTCTCTTACTTCTTACCAGAATTCCTTAAAGTTTGCTGCTCTGAAGTGTCAAAATGTGAAAAGTTCATTGGGTTTGAACTTTTCTTTTGCAAAGCACTGCACAGAGAAACTAAAAACCACATGGCATATTTAAAAGCCTTCGTTCTTAACTTTGCTGACTACACATGCGCTGACGTCATGCACTATACTGGTTGCCATATAAAGGATAGCCCTTCATCAGATTACCAGTGATGTGAGTCATTTGTGTGAGTGCAGGAGGCCGGAGTTAAAACAAACCAGCCCTACAGGCAGACACAGATTTAATCCAGCAAAGCATGAGTCAGGACGACCCCGACCAACGGCCAAATCCATTCCCCAGTAGACATGACGTCCTCTGGGCATTCCCCAAGCAATGCAGCAGAGGGTTCAGATGCCCTTTAAGCACATCATCATCATCATTATCAACTAAAATGACATCTTTTTAAGAGAAAAAAAACCACATGCTGTAATATAGAAACTCTTACGGCATTATTAAAATGCACAAAATGTTCCCAACCACCAGCCTATTACCAATGGATGCGCATAATGTTCAATAAAGAGCATTTCAGCTGCTTATTAGAAGGCTAGTATGTATTAAGAACAAACAGTCATTGCAAGACCTCCTCCAAAAGAATACAGTAGACAATTTCAGCCATCAGACAAAGGCTCTCTTTGTTTGCATGCAACAAGGACCTGGATGAAGAAAAGCTTGGCAACCCAAATATACAAGCTGTGCTCCTGCAGCTCAACCATTCTCTGGTTTGATTTAGAAAAAGACCCAAAGAAAGAGACACCAGAGAAAACAATAACAAAGTTGGAGTTGATGTTGCAAAAGGAAAGGCTTAGAAAATGACAAGGGAAAGAAAAATGGCAGCAGATTTAGCAGCCAAGGGAGTCCTTGATCCAAAGTCAATATTAGCTCAATTCTAATCCTATTTGAGAGGGTAACCCAATGTGGTCAGTCAGAGCTCTGTTTACACTAGTCATGGTATCTGCTTCAGTTTCAAGTTGCCTCTTGGCTAATTCCTACCATTTAATACCCAAACTTTGCCATCTTTCCCTTCCCACTTCCATTCCCATAAACGTCAACAAATGAATTTGTAGCCAGGATGTTGTGCAGTAACTCTGTGACCTCTAGTTAGTGGATGTCACACAATGGATTCTTGAAGCCACATTTCCTTACCGTACCAAAAATCTGACAAGATTTTTTTTAAGTGATCGCTCTACATTTCTCAATGTGCAAATTTGCAAACACCCAGTTATAAACCGTTCCATTTTACACTCCAAAAACTTTTGAATAAAATGACCAAAACAAAGAGATTAGCAGTAGGAAAAGTACAAAAAAAATAAAAAATCCATGGTAGCTGGTTTCGGTTGTTTGTATCCAACTTTTTCAATCAGAAAATGGATCTGACCGCCATCATTTTGCACTGATTATCTATCGTTTCATATTTGTCAACAGGAGGTTTCAAACACACTTTAATAAACAATAAATTACTTTAATACTGTAATGTGTTTTTCTCATAGTCATCTGCAAACCCATCATGAGTTTGACTGGTGTTTTACGTTGGGATTATATATTCTCATAAGTCATGGTCCAAATAGAGATCAGAACAAAAATCCACAATATCACTAATCTTGTCTGAAAATAATATAGAATTAAATAAATTACAATTAAATATGATAAAAAACAGACCGATGTTCAGAGGATAAAGTATTTGTGTACAAAACCAGGTCAGGCTCTCACCATCAATTCCTTAATAGCAATTATAGAGAAAATGCTTATGTAAAACTTTTGGTTTTCTTAGATAAAAATGTTTAAAGTCAACAGAAAGTGTCTTGCTGCTCTTTACCCCTTTGTGTATTTGACCAGGCCTGTAACACACAGTTCACCGAGGCTATCCTCAGGCGGTCCACCATGGTGGGCCAACTATCAGTGTCCAAATTTAATTTCATGACCGAGGCTGAAGGGCATGACAGACCCACATATGTAAACTTGTCAAGATTTAGCATCAAAGTTGGAGAAAGCAACCATTTGTCATTGAGTATTTATGGAGGGAGAAGTGTTTTCTTTCGTCTTTTCACATCTACATCTGATATCCTTCTTGTTTCTTAAACAGATTTTGCCGATTGCAAGGATCTCAGACCGCAGCACAACTACGATTATTGCTACTTATTGTCTTTGGTATTGTATTTGATTGATAATCATATAAAGTTGGTTATCAGTCCTTTAGAGCTAGATAATGAATCAATAGCAATGTACATTGCAATAGAGACACGATCAATATCAATTCATTATAAGTTTGATAGAATATTCAGTGTTCAATATGGAATATTCAGCGAACTCTGATCCAGAGCTGCTCGGCATTCTGGGAGATGTAGGCAGCGGAAAGTCTTTAGCTGCTCAACCTCTCACAGCCAGCCATCAACTAACTCACTCACTCTTTGGTTACCTAGCAACTCACTCACTCTTTGGTTACCTAGCAACAACTTGGTGAGTAACTGATGCAGCAGCAGTTTAAGATTCCTAACTTTGACTCCTAATTGCTTAAAAATAAAATGACAACGGCGTGGAGTGAAAACTGGATAAAAGAGGAAAGTTATGTCAGATATTTAAAACAAATCAATACTCATCTTTTCAACCATATTGCCCAGCCTTACAATCCTTCTTGGATAAAATACAAAGTTGATTAACATTAGAAGAGTTGTTCCAAGCACATTAACTGTTGCTGCAAGTAGAAATGACTCAAAAGACAAAGTACTCAGAGTTGATTAGTGTTTACAGCGGTGGGAGCCGTTTGAAAACCACTTTGCGAGACCAACTTGAATTAAATATGTTTTTAAAAAGGCACAATAATTTCATCAACATAAGTGGGTTTATAGAAACTTGCCCTGAAACAAAGAATCTTTTTATGTAACCCTGAACTGACCTCTGTGGCTTCAAAGCCACTGCCCCACTACACACTTCTCCAAAGCGTGGGTGTAGATGATGTGTTGGTGAGAGACGAGATAAAAGCAACTCGCTTCACGTCTGATATGTTTTGATGTGTAAACCTTGGAAGAACTGTGGATGAAAAGTGGCAGATATCTGTGGTTTGCAGATAAAGGAATGAGTCACTGACTTAAATCTGCCTTCTAAGACTTTTTTTTGTTGTTTGACTTTTGAATATATATCACTGAAAGGAAAATTACAGGGCGATGAGGTGTAGGAAATTTCTGTGTTAAAACATTACTCATGTTTTGTTTATACCTGGGGTCTTCAACCTGAGGCTCTGGGGCCACAAGTGGCTCTTCAGACAGAAATGGCCCCTAATAACTTTGGCTAAAATGGTAAAGAACCAACTAAAACACAACAATATAGATATTAGGGGCTGTTCAGTTCTTGTGTCAATATGTTTTGGTATTTATTGTAACACTAAAAAAGTATTTACAACTTCTTTTCAGACTTTTTTTTTTAGGTAACTGCATGTTTCTGCAGTCAAAGCTGCACATGTAGTCCTCATATTTTCATATTTATTGATGCTCTAATGGAACCAACAGCAGGGGAAATAGTATAAATAACGCTGACAGTACAGTCTGTTTATAGGGTTTTCGAACATCATCAATTTGAATTTATAGCTGAAACAATAAATCTAAATTCTTTCAAGAAATGTTTCGCAATAAATGCCTGTTACTAATAGATATAAAAACAAAATCTGGTTTTAGCTGTTTTTATCTATTTATGGAATAATTACATTTAATTTACACAACAGAATTACTTTATTTATACTTTAGTAATTTTTCTATTAGAAAATAGTTTTTATATTGTTTTCCACAAATAACATCTCATTGAAGAAAATGTATCCGTCTTCTTTTTGTAAAAGTTTAGGTAAATTTATGGTTCTTTATTAAATTATATGGATGATGCATTTGTATAAACACTATTTGGAAATATTTCAAAATAATGATAGAAAAGCCTATTTTCTTGACCGAAAAAAGGATAGTTTTAGAAAGAATATGATGAGCAGATGTGTCTAAAGGTCAATGGGTAACAGAAAAAAAACAACTCAGAAATACGGTTGCTGCAAAGATCATAAATACAGGAAATGGGGGTGAATCCCATGAATATAAACAGGTCAAAAGTACATATTGCTCTTCACCCACAAAAGTAATCTTAGCATTGGAAACACTGTTTGCTCCAGGATTATGAAACAATTCAAATATTGGAAAGGAACAACAACAAAAAATGAGGCGAGGACAGAAAACAGGCAGACCACTAAAAATGACTGCAAGTGTTGTTTGTGAGCATAAAGTCTAGAAAATGATTTCTTTTGAAGCAGTTTTTATGTGTAGCCTGCCAGGACCCAACATCACACAACAGCATTAGCTTAAATAAATTACTTTTTCCTATATATAATTGTTCATGTGACGCTATGACAATTAGCTTCAACTAAGACTTTTTTTGTTTGTGTCTAAAACAAGTGAAGTTCTAATGTTCTTCCCAACCTTTGGCTTGAAGTAATTATTTTTGGGCCAAGACAGACCGACATAATTTGTGTAGAATAACAAACAGTGTCCTTGCAATAACATTTACAGTGTAAAATGGGAAAAATTAACTTAATTTCCCTTTGGAATCTAAAAAGTATTTTGGAACTGAATTATGGAAAAAGGTCAGACAAGATCATCCACTACTTGTTGATCCACATCAGTAATCATTTCAATCAGAACTGAACCAGACCAAATAAGAATATTTATGCCTTGAATTGCAGTTTTGTCACCAACATTTACAGGCAGACAGGGACTTTTAAATGCTTCAGCAGGTTGCCAGTTTGCCACGTCTTCAAAATACCGCTCTCTGACATTTCTCTTGATTTTCTCCTTTTTGTTGAAGAAATAGCCAATGCAATATTTTCTTTATGAACATAAAGAACATCCACTGTCATGCAAAAAGTTGTAAAAGCAATGATATGTTCCATTTAAGCGTGATGATTCAACTGTGAGAAAGTTAAGATTAAGTCATCTGTAAAATGACGTCTGGTGCGTCTGGGGCTGGTAGTGATGAGGAGAGGGGCTAGACAGTGGGGGGAGGTCTGGGCGATGGATGAATTAAAAAGCCCTGCAGAATGACATCAGCATAAGAGGGAGTAAGGAGTGGGATGAGGGAGAAAGCTTTATGCAAACAACTGTCACCTCTTAAATCATGCTGTCCTCCTAAAGCCCTTGTTTCCCAGGGAGAAAAATTAGCACCGATAAAAAGAGGATTTTAAAGAGATAAGAAGGGGAGATGCGGAGGTGGAGTCTCCCCACATGTCTGAGGGTCGACCGTCCTGAGAATTGGGGAGGAGAAACAGGGAAACCGAAGCTGATGCTGGCAGCCCACACGCCACAAAGCCCTTTCTCCAATCCCAGTATGCCGGCTGGTTAAACAGCACTCAGCAAGTCTGCATGTCTGAGTGAAACTTTTGTTAATAATAACTCAAAACAACATTCAAGGTTTCCCTATATAATGCATAGACACCCTCTGAAATTACAATTTGTCCCCCCCAACCCATCCATTTTATGCTATCCACAGACCACTGGGGTATTAGATATGACCACAGGCATGCATGCAAGAGTTGAAATTCCAAAAATGACTGATGCCAAAACCCTTTCAGGAAGAATGCTGAGACAGTCACTGCATGCCGAGTGCCATAGGGATCACATCTCCTCTGAGCCAAGAAGCATCACAGAGAACCGGATTACTGAATGTAATTAAGATTAAAAGGTCAAAAACTAATTTCACTCTGTTGGATAATAAGATTATCGTCTCTGACAGACTTTAAGATAAATTGCTCCTCATTCAGGTTCGTATCTTTTTCCTCATGACCTCTCCTCTCCATACTGGAATTATTTTAGTTTTATTCCAGGAGTCATTCAATCAGGGCACCAGTCTGCTACTCTGGAGATATTAAATTACAGTCAGTTGTATTCGCTGTGAGGGTGTGGGGACGCGCAGGACATGTGCCCGTATGCGCGCAGTTGTAAACTTGGAGCCTAAACTGAAGCTGAATTATGTTTTATAAACCTGGCTGTGCTACTTTGACAGGAAATTAGAGGCAAAGGCTTCAACAGAGCTGAATGGAAAGTTTACTCACTGACTGTGCGCAACACAGATCTCAGTAGAAGGGGGGGAGAAAAAACTCTATATTTTAACTTTATTGCACATGTTTATTATTACTATTTGTAAGAAACTCACCTGGCAGATTCAGACAAATAAAAGTCAACGGCATATCCGAAGTAGCTCCCCTCAGGTCCGCTGTAAACAGCCGGGTTCTCCACGTCCAGGTTGAACGCCTCGCACGCAGGCCGGGAGAAAGTGGCCAAAAGCCCGAAGATACAGAGGGACGAGCGGACGACAAAGGCTGCGGTGCCCGGCGTCTTTACGCGTGATCGCTTCGAGCCCATTGTTACCACAGCGATAATCCACTAAAGTTCGGTTGCAACACAGTCCAAGCTTTCGGTTTAACTAATCCGAAGATGAATCCCGAGCAACTGTAAGTTAAAATCGCATCCCGTTGACGCTGACCGGGCAGGATCTCATTAATGCTCCGTCAGCTCCTCAGCTGCGTCCTCTCGCCTTCACCCACTCCGATTCTCTCCAGACGCACGCCCACTCTGCTCACCTAATCACCACGACACGCAGGGAGTTCCCACAGCAAAAGTTTGGAGAAGGAGGAGTTTGTGATTCCCTAGAAAGAGAGGAGAAAGAAAGACAGAACTCCTGATCCACTAAGCCACCTACTTTACGAGGGTGGTCAAAGTGTCGCCGGGGAGATTATTACCCGACTGAACAATGGATCCACAATCTTTGCTATTGATTTTATCTTTCACTTATCCTGAGCTTTTTAGATCAAAGCTGTTTTCTGAGGAGGAATCCTGATAAGTGATAGAAAGGTCAATTAAACTTCTCATCCAACCTGGTCAGACATGTGACATCTGACCAGGCGCCCCTTAAAGGCTGTTAAAGGGCAAACAGGTGACAGTGTTGACACGACAAAACCAAAATACAAGGCACAATTACTGGGGGGTTTATTTATATTGTAGGTAAATCCATTTCCTGCCACTTTGTAGACAAATCACATGGCAGCAACTCAGTTGGGCATAAATGAGACTTGCTCAAGTTCAAACTGAGTATTTGAATGAGGAAGAAAGTAGATTTAAGTGATTTTGAATCCAGCATGGTTGTTGGTGTCAGATTACCTGTTCTGGGTATTCCAGAAACAGCAAATATGGGATTTTATCCATCATTTCATAGCTAATCTGAGGCTAATCCTTCTCTGGTCTCTTCACAATAACTTCAGTTATTGGTGTTTAGTGCTGTGATCCATTTATCGGTACCAAGGTGCACTGCTCAAAATATCCTGATGTTGATTTTAGATCACATTGCTCAGCCCTAAACAGACATATCTGAAGCATTTCTGAGATGTCTAATGCAGATGTCTACTCTACGATGAATCTGCAGCTGTGAATTAGGGCTATTGCAGCTAGAAGAAAAGGAGTAAATTTTCTTTTTAAAAAAGGCATTAAAAATTTCAAGAAAATATCAAGGAAATTTCTGAGTTTGGAAAGTCAAAAAAATGCTAGAAAACTATAAAACTTTTTAAGATTGATCTAATAAAATTTCAAGAAGAAAATCATGAAAATTTCTGGGCTTGAAAAATTGCTTTAAAAATCTCAAATTTTCAGAAGAAATAAAATATCAACTTTTGAAACTCTGAAATTGCAATGCTTTTTCTAGAAAAATCCTGACAATCTAAAGATTTCCTTGTTTTTTCTAGCAAATTTTAAACTTTTTAAACTCAGAAATTTTATTGTTTCTCCTAGAAAATTTCTGAGATTGAGTTCCTCTCTTTTTCACATCTAATGGTCCGAATATGCCATCCTAGACATCTCATCAAACATGCCTGCTGTTGTTAAAATGTTCCTGGAAGTTTGACAGAATGGCTTAATCAAGCCTGAAATTCAACATATGTATTTTGATATGGGTCAAAGCAATAACATATTCAACTCGTTTTCATGAGCTAAATAAAACTTAACGAGCCACTCAGAGATGCTCATGGAGATCCGGTGTTTGGGAGGAAAACATTTGCTTAAAAAAAATTTCCAAAACCAAAAGTGGACCAACTACTACTTTACTTCCAAAATTAAAACCTAAAGCAATGACTTATATCTGCATAACTCCATACTAATTAGTCTTTTATCAGCCAGCGTGTGAGCCATATGTATTTCTGTGTAATTACAGTGTGGATGTGACTGAATGTGTCCGAGTACTGAACATGGGAGGGGGTGTGGGAAGACTCCTGCTTCTGAGTCACACCAGACGGAGGAAAGTGGTTAGACTGCAGAAAACAAGTGCTCCCTCCAACGAGACCTTTAATAAACCAATCCAGGCCTGCTGGAATTAGTGACTGTTGGTTGAGCTGATTCATATGAAGCGTCGGCGATTCAATGCTGCAGGGGCCAAATTTGGCTGTGTGGCAGCAGCAGCAGCAACATGAACTCTCCGTCGAGCTTTGCTCGTATTTATAACCCGACCAAGTGGCTGGACGCACAAAGAAAAGCACGACCGGAGAAATCTGGGGCGTCTGGAGGGGCCGGTGCACAGCTGTCGGGGGCACTTGATGGTTCAAAGCCCTAATCCAAGAGGGGGGTCTCATTCACTTACTCTGTTTTTAGGTTCTCAAGATGCAGATTGTAGATGAATCGTGGAAGAGTTCAAGCTGTGGTTGACTGAAAGATCCATCATGTTTAGCCCATAAGCTGATTTGTGGTGGAAAGTTTCCATCCAGTGTCACGGCTTGATATTTTTTAGAAGTCCTACGCCCTGCAAACCCTGAAAGAAAAGGACATGATGTTACATCAGCCACATGGGGATGGTTTTTAATTACTGTACCTAGCAAAAGTATTCACAGTATGGGAACTTTTCCAGATTTAGTCACTTTATAAGGTCAATTTTACATTTATTTTAGGGTAATTGGAAAGTGGAAAAAGAAGGATACAGTGTATTTATGAATTAGGCCTCTTTTACTCCTCACAAAATTAGTTAATACCATACGCATTTGGACCACTAACCCCAGTATAGTTGCAGCTATTTTTGGGTTGTCCAAAGTGCGGGCCAGGGTCCATTTGTGACCCATGGGCTGAATTTTTGTGGTCCCCCAACTCCAACTTCAAGAAAGAAGTAATCTTTTTATTTTCAATCGGTTTAAAATTTTTATTGATGTTTTTTTCTTGCAATGGAAAACGTAAAGTACAACATAAAAAACATTAATCTTTTGCCAACCAAACTTTTATAATAAGCAGAACCAGATTTATCCAGAGTTTCACTGAATAAACAACTTTTCTGCACCCAAATCAGCTTTTATGTAATTTTTTAAAAACTTGGCTATTACAGCAATAATTTTTGAAAGAAAAGTGACCCAAGTTCTGTTCTTACACCTGAGAATAAGAATTTGTTCAGCTGAGCCCAAAAGAATTTGAAAAAACTAAATGTCTTTCCTTTCATACAGCAAATATGCAAAATCCTTCTCAAATGTTCGATCTACGATTTTCCTATTAAATAAAAAGTAAAAATCAGACTACTTTCTTTGCTTGATTTTAGTTTTTTTCCATTTTTGAGAACTTTTCAGTTGAGGATATTGGCCCACGTGACAAAAAGTTTGAAGTTTCCTGACATAATTTGTTTTTAACAGTGAACTGCTCCGTGAAGATAGATGGAAATAAATGCAAACACACTGGGGTGAAGGTCTAATTTAATGTCGGACAAAAACCCTAACAGTAATGGCTTTGGTAAAACATATTTATGAGTGTGAATGGTCTAGTCCAAGTCCAGATATAAATTTCACTTTGTAGATGTAGAAAGCTGTTAGAGACAACAGGAAAGACTAGTTGCAATGAAAGTTGACTCTACCAACTCTTGACTAGGAGAACTGAATACATATAGATGTTTATTTATTAAAAATATTTTTAAAATATGCATAATTTACCTTTAACTTCCAAATTAGGCATTATGTTGTTAGAGTCTGGCTGCAGCTGTTAAAAAGTAGAAAGTTGCATGGGTGTAAATGCTTTTTTAAGCACCACATGTTCATCCACAGTGTCGCTCTGCTTTGGAAGTATGAATCCACTTCAGTTACAAAACCTCATGACCTCATGGTAAAAGAGGGAAGGCAAACAGTTTTGAAACAGCTACAACCGATTTCTGTTTTTCTCCATCGCGTCCTCCACCCTCCACCAGATTGAACAGCTCTCTTGCAATCTATTAACCCACAGAGATTCGTTTAAACTGTAAAAGATCTAATTTTTAGACAGGGGAAATATTCCTTTCAAGTACTTTCTCTCTTCTTTCAACATGTATGTGTGTCATCCAGTAGCGGCCAAACCTACAGACCAGAGAAAACAAGTGGGTTCGTTTATTAAGTAGATTATGTGCCCAAGGCCAGAGCTGCTCTCTTCTTGCTGATTTGCTCTGGCTAACTGAACACTATTTTCCATCCAGTCCTTTCCGTTAAAAAAAAGTGGGTGTGCTTTTATTCCAATGCCTTGGCTTTGACATCATCAGCCGCTATGGCAACAGATCTGAAGTGCAGCAAAACACTTGTAGAACATTTTGCAAGACCCAGCTGGCCAACGATTTTAAATATAGAAATGACACAGAGGCTTTTCATACGGCCTGGTACGAGTATTTTACAGAAATACATGTATGCAAACACTCAAAGCTGCTGTCTTGCGCTGTTAACTTAGCAGGGCGCAACACGAAAAACACCTAAAACCGCAGGAAGATGACTGCTACTATTTCACACTTTGTTATCAAGATATAAAGATGTGAACCCAGTGCTTTCAAAGCAAGACTCATATTCTTCACGCAATACAGATTTAGGTCAGAAAAGATTTTGCCTTTATTTGCTCTCAAATTATGCTTTTTGCACTTTATTAATAAAAGTCACAGAAATCTGTTTTGTTTCTCTCTTTATCGTGTCAATTGAACATGTAAATATACTTTACTATACTTTGCTCTTTTGTTTTGTTTGGTTTTGTTTTAAATTTATTTTGTTTGTATATAGCTTTGTTTATTCTTTCATTACACCACATTCAATAAAGTCAAACTCAATATGTTATTAAAGTATTTTGTAGACACCTATAAACTTTTACAGTTTTAGCTAAATAATTCAAAGGAAAAAACAGAAAAACACCAAAAGGTGATGAAAAGTATCGGTATCAGTATTGGTATCAGTATCGATATTGACGATACTCGCCCTGGTTTTGGATCAATACCAAAATACGCAGAATAGCAGTGTCATTAACTAACTTTTCAAGGCAATACACTGATTTTCCTTTTAAGGGTATCACAAAACTGTTTACTGTTATTTGATAAATACATTTAAAAAAAAAAAAAAAAACTATGCATAACTTTCCTTCTTTTTTGTAATTATGCACTAGTTTGTGTTGGTTTACCGCACAAAATCCCAGTAAAATAAATTGACCTTTGCCCTTGTACGATGACAAAATGCAAAACAGTTCAGGGGATTTTGACATTGCGCAAGGCACAGAAAGTCCTTGAGAGGAATGAGAGAATGTTGCTTAATATAAACTACCAGCTGAAGGCTTTGTGCGAGATTCCTTTTTGAACAAAGATTGAAAACGCTCATTTCTCGTCTTTCCTCTGTTCCAACAGTAGAAAGGCAGCGATACACATCTTAGTGGGAGGAAATTCCACCTCTGTAAAAGCCTGGTCGTGCTTCCTGTTACCAGTGTTGTTCGCTGAGCAGAGCTGATCACAGACACATTCAGCTTCTGTTTTCCTCTAAAACATGCACAAAGAGGAAGTGCGATGAGGTGTAGCTGAATGTTCCAGACACACTGAGACATTTCATGCTGGATAACAGATTTCACATGAAGGGCTGGGTCCTGAGCTGACCGGTATTGCTGAGTGGACACAACATTGTTTCCAACACGAGCTCTTAGCAACATAATCACTAAATGAATCATTCGATTGTTTTAGAGGAAGAAAACATGCTGAAGGCTCCTTACAAGGAAAATATCACCCACCCTTGTGCCTTGTTATTTCCTCTCCATATCCACATCTGTCAATCCACACAACATGTGTGAAACAAGATCATCCAAACAGTGTTTATTATTAAGTTGTCTTGCTAAAAACAGTCATACAACACCTTACAGCTCTATTGGAGTTTTTATATACGTCTGCAAATCAGTCGAGGAAGCAGGGCAGTGAAGTAACAACATGCAATTTGTTGTAGGGAGAAATTAAACCCATTTACAACCAGGCAGTAACACACACAGACAGGTAAAAAAGATGCATGTCTGGTCTGTATTTACAGCAGCAACTGATATTTTTCCAGCAATTTGGTCTCAGTCCAGCCTCAGTGGAACCGCTTGTCTAAATATGTGATTTTTTTTTTAAAGAGACAGTGTAAAATGTTAGACTTTTTGAAAAGAGAGATCACAAAGAAAGACATGCAAGGTCCAGATGCGTCAAACTCAAGGTCCAGGGGTAAAATCTGGCCCACCATAACTTTTTATGTTAAAAATCTTTCTTTTGTGGCCATCAATTGCTTTCTACTTGACAGCTTTGGCCCACAAGGTAAAAGGTTTGGGCAGCTCTGATCTAGAGAAACTCATCCATGAGTTTAGTGTCTTCTCAGGTCTGCCTAAAACACCCGACAGCATCTGGTTCTGCTCTGCATCCCCAGAACCAGAACCAAACATGGAGAAGCAGCATCCAGCTTCCATGCACCACAAATCTGGAACAAACTTCCAGAAAACTGCAAAACAGCCGAAACACTGAGTTTCCAGTGGAGCATTGATGAACACATTTGATTTGTATTTGCTTAATGATTTTGATGAAATGTAATGTTTATTGCTTGTTTCATATTAGGGGACTGGATGTTTTTATTATGTAAAGCACATTGAACTGCCTTGTTGCTGAAATAAACCTGACTACATGTATGTAGGCTGACACAAATCCCCTCCAATTTGCTGCTGATACTTTCCCACACCCACTATCTCGACCAAACTTCCTTCACACAATGGAAACAGCAGCAGCTGGCCTCCTGGGACAAAAACAGCTGGTGCCAGAGCTAAAGCAACTATACATAGATGCTGTTTTATTATAGTCAGACAAAACATAAACACTTTCTTTCTTATTACTGCATCTTATTGTAAAACGAGCAACACAATAAATCAGCCGCTGCTCCTTTTAGCTTATGCATGTTTATATTTGGGAGATTGAAGAGGACACATCGATCTTTTAGACAGGCCTTTACATGTAATGTGGTAACTTTGGAAATCCTCTTGACAATGAGAAACTGATGTTATTCGAAACCACAGCAGAGATGAAGGAAGACATATAAATTTTACTCACTAGTAGGATGTAGCACAGAAGTTTTTTGGTTTAACCTGAATCACAATTAGTCACATTTTTACAAAATGTGACTTTAATGTTCGGCTTTAATATAAAATTTGAAGAAAATATTGAAAAACTGAAAATAAAACATGTGATTTATGTAGTTATTTGTCTTCACAATTTATCTAAATACCTAATTTACTTAAAACAAACCAGTATGCAACATTACAAACAGGCACAGACAAAGTATCAACTAGAGGAACACATTTGACTTAGAGACGAATGAGAAGCTGCTACACTGCAAAAACACAAAATCTTACCAAGCATATTTTCCAGTGCTTTGTGCACTTGAAGTAAGACAGAATTTACGTACAAGCATTTTTAAAAAAGATATAGAAGATTGTTTAAAGTCAGTAATTCCTTACTCCTAATTAAAAAGTACCAGTTCCTTTGGCAGATTATTTCACCAAATAATGGGGAAAATATTTTGTTATAAGTGAAATAATTTACCAGTGGAACAAGTACTATAATTATGGATATTAGAGAATTATTTACCTAAAACAAGCTCCTATATTTTGCTGAAAAGTTACTTGTAAGTTAGTGTTTGTCTTATTTCAAGTGTTGCACTATAAACTAGACCAAAAAGTAAAATTTTGTGTTTTTGCAGTGTACCCAAAACAACTCACTTCATTTTTGCTATGATTATTATTCACATGTACTTTTTCCTTCTTCAATTCAACTCCAACCCAACCTATCCCATGTATATCTTGTGTTCGAGTACAATTTCATTTGACTAAAAAAAAAAAAAAAAACACAACAAAAAGAAGTAGCACCTAACAAACTCAACAGTGTAGCTAATAATTAATATATTAAATGTGAGCCAGTGAATATATCAGCTGTCAGCTTTGCCCAACACCCTGGCAAAGAACATTCCTGCTCTATCGCTTATGTCTGTCCACTTCCTGATGTATTGTGACTTACTTCCTGCCCAGACTCGGCTTCGCTGCCGCAGAATAACACGAACAACACGGCGGACCGTTAACCATGCGGAGGTCTGACAAGAATGTGCCATACGTCACAGGTGACAACTTGTCTAAACACTACAACACAATGTTTTAAGAAGTGACTCACAATATGTCTATTAAAATGTTGCACCTAACCTCTGACTCCCTTTAATCTGAGCGCCTCCTCCTTATAAGTCCATGCTGAAGTTAACGCTGTCCAGACCACCGAGGTGTCATCTACTCAGGCAGCCTTATATAGAAGCCATCAGAGGTTTATGATCCATGCATTAGCAGTATCAGCTGGTGCTACCCACCATGCACAGGGTTCTCTCATCTCGCAAATGTACAAGTCACAGAAAGGTTATGTCCCATGGTGGTCTGCTGAAGCTGGTTGGTAATAGCACCAGAAGGTAATCTCTAAGTGAGTGGGATCTAATGTGCACTCAATGATGGATCCGGTAAAGATCTCATGCAAAAACCTTCAACATTTTGTCACGTTAAAGCCACACACCTTATAAGGATTTCATAGACCAAAAGAAACTAGAGCAAAAATGTGAAGTAGAAGGAAAGCAATGCATGATTTGCACGATTAAGATTATTTTACACTGATATACTTCAATACAATACAATGCAATACAATAAGCCTCCAAATCAGTTTCTTTTTGTTTTTCTTGTCTTTTTTTCTACCAAACACCGAATGACAAAGCTTCAGTCTGCTGCATTAGCCTCAACAAGCCCCTTTTTTTGAAACATAATTTTGTTTACAGAGACTTCAGTGTCCATTTTATTAGTTGTTTCAGTTGTTTTGTTTATTTATATTGGATATTTAAAATGTCTTCCGGTTCCAGAGTTAAATGTTTGCTAGAAATTAAGGTTTATTGATCTTTGAGGGGAGATTACTTTTTAAATTATTTAAAAATTGACTCAAAACAGCAATAATATTGTTGATTCCAAAAACCTCCGGGATAATTTATCCAGCAAAATTTGTTATTGTGACAAACCGGCATGTACAGCAGCACATGTGTCTTTAAAAACCCTAACACAGGAATATCAAACTCATTTTCATTCTGGGCCACATCAACATGAAGAAGTCATTTGTGGCCAAATGTGTTGATAAAACTACTCGTTAAAAGACTGTTAAAATATTAATAAATAGATGTTTCTGCATTTGATGACACCTTCTTCAAATTAAATATGTACATATTTTCACCTACACCTAATTTGGAACAATACAACTGTTCATTTGACTGATAAAATAATATTTAAAAACACAACTCTTATCTTAAATAGTCTATTGCTACAGCTTGGAGGACCACATAAAATCTTCTGGCGGGCCAAATGTGGCCCGCGGGCCTTGAGTTTGACACATGCGCCTTAACAGTTTGTTCTACAACAGGTTAGTGAACAGGTCCAAAGAAAAGCAACAGACCCAGGTATTTCTAAATCCAGCTCTGGGATCTTCAAGGAAGATCTTTGTTTGCAAACTTTCTGCTTTTAAGAACATTGATACTTGATACCAACTTAACCAGAGTTCGTACGACTGCTCTGTTAAGCAGCAAACAAAAAGAATCACATTACTTTCTAATTGCCTTGTATTCATGAACCAAACTCAAGAAAATTACCCTTACTGGGAACGCTTGGCTCAGCTTCATATGCACACATCCGGGTTTTATGGCAGAACAATCCCAGTCTTCCTACTGCTGAACTGAGGAATAAAATGCTCTGTTGCTTATGAGGAAAGTCCAGAAAGAGAAGATGTGTTAACTTTCAGGCTTATTTTACTTCACAAGATCAACTAAGCTTTCTGCAACATGCTTTATCTGTATTTATATCTCAACTCTAATGATAATGTTAGCTGTAACACCAAAAGCTGCATTTTCTTTCCAAAGACTGTAATTTGATATAAGAAATATTGGGGCTTTATTAAACCCACCAACAGTCCAGCTATAAAAGCCATAGTGACTTTCCTGTGGGGGAAACAATAAAATATGCATTTTTAACACTAGAGCTTGTTATTTCACTGACATATAGAGGAACACCCAGCTAGAAAACAACAGGAAAACATTATCTCTCCAAGTACTTCCCAATAAAAATGTTACAGGAGATGGAAGCTCAGTAACACAAAACCAAACTATTTATTTGAGGAAACATGGAAACACTTGGATGGTCATAGAGATTACTGACTCTAAGATATTGTAAGAAGTGGGACATGGCATGAATGCGCAGCTTTGTTTGGTTTGATTTTATTTACTTATTTATTTTAAACAAGTTTTTGAAAACAAGAAAACAAGCTTTATACTTTTAATATTGGACCAAGACCCAAAGAAATTCCTGTTAGTTTATAAATTGTGGCGTATTTAACAACCCAGAACAAGAATCAAAGATGGAGAACCAACATTTTTCTTTTTTTGTTGTTATCCTTACTTTTTGTTTTGTTGTTTTCTTCTAATTCATGAAAAACAGTTTGAACTGCCTTGTTGCTGAAAATGTGCTGTATAAATAAAACGACCTTACTTTACCTTAGTGTGTCTCTTGATTTGATGATCCCTATATACAAGTTTAGACTTTGTAGAGAAAACAGAACAGCAGGAATAAAAGGATCTCTCTGCTAATCCTTTTTCATTGTCCCTTCAGCACATTAACTTTTACTGCTTATGAGTTTTCCTTCTCACGTGTGTGTGGAATGCTGTCACTTCACCGGCTGACTTCGACCTGAACCGTCCTATGAATAGACCCAGACCAGGGAACCATAAATAGGACAATGTTCTTGTACTGCAAGCTAAAGCCAATCAGGTTTACAAAGCAGCTGGCAGGCAAATCAAATGATGACTCTTCCATTTCCAGAGCCCTCCTAAAAGTAGCGGCCTTGTTCTGAATGCTGATTCATTTCCACCAAGAGACTAAATATCTCACACCAGGGAGGAAATGACCATCCAGGGAAGACCTGCCTCATACAAATCCTGCTGAGAAAAGATACAGAAATGTTTGTTTTAAACTTATGATTCATTCTTCCTAATAACTTCCCATGTGAGAAATTGAGATGCTGGTGTCTTGTGACTCAGTCCATGCTCTTCTAAATAAGGCCCTGAGCTCCTCTGTGATATTCATCTTTGTGTTTAGCACTCACTGTCTTTATTTAAGGCCTCACACAGATAGCAGGGAAGTCGTAAATTAATGAAGTGAGCCTCTGTTTTTAGGATGATGCAGAGGAGCAAAAGAGAGAAGCAAAACTCCTGCTGCTGTGTTCATGTTGCTGGGACAAGAAGGAGCCTCAGAAGCACTTGCAGAGCCATTTTCAGCTAATCAGACTTCACATGGCTGCTAGCAGCAGGCGTGTTGGTCTGAGTATTTCAGAAACTGCTGATCTCCCGGGATTTTCACTCATAATCATCTCTCGGGTTTATAGGCAGAGGTCCAAATGAGAGAAAGTATCCAGAGAGCTGCAGTTGTGTAGACGGAAAACGCCTCGTTGATGTCAGGGGAGAATGGGCAGGGCGGTTTGAGATGACAGAAAAGCAACAGCAGCTTAAATACATCCATCCAATGTATGTAATTATGACTAAAAAAATATTTATTACCTCCAATTTATGGCACAACTTTCATATCACCACAAACTCAAATGTTGCTCTTGAGAAACATTCCCATTTATGGCACCAATTATTTAAAGAAATGCAATTTATATCACTAAACTGTTCACTCCAACTGCATTTAACTACATTTTTGAATTCACTCATATTTAATGATGCTATAGTAAAACGAATAGTGGAGAAAATAGTAAAAAAAAAAAAAAAATTTTACTACTGGCACTGTTTTTTTTAATCTGACAATTTATCTAGACATATATTGTTAATTTGTATTTCACAGTTTCTGCTACTAACTGATCAAAATACAGTAAATAACTGTGAAAATTACTTTTTGCTTCAGTTTTCTTTGCGATTCTGTATTTGGATGAATGAGTGTTAGAGATTTGGACACTTAAAGCCATTTTTTGAAAACAAACTCATCCTCTAAAGTCATTTTTTTAAATATAACCTGATGTGGAGTATTTCAATCCAAGCTTTTTTAGACCCTGGATTTGAATTTCCCAATCCAGGGTCAAAGGTCTGTTGCTGTGGAGAAACAACCTTTAAAAAACAATCATAGCTATGAGTCATCTGATCAACTTTCACAATTGCTTCATTTGTGTAGAAACTCCACTTTTCCTTTCGACTTCAGCTTTTTTTCTGTTGGCTGATATTACAAACCTCTAGTCGTTTGAGTCCAATTCAGAGTTGAAGGAGGATGATTGTTTGTATATGAATGTTGCTCTAATTGAAAGTTTTATCTTTAAAACCCAACCAATCAATTATAATATTATAGTATAATAATTAATAACTGTAATATCTAGGTTTAGAGTGATGGGAACTCTCTTTTTATCAGTAACCCTGTGAATACATGGTGAAATGAGAGACACACAACAAAAACACAAAAATGTATTAAGTATTTTTGTCTAGTTTCCAGTGCTAATATCTTAGTACACTTGAAATAATAACTTACAAGTAATTTATTAGTAAGATATGTGAACTTGAAGCAATGCTTCTGTAATATTGGTGAAAAAGTATTAGCTAAACTGATTATTTCACTTATAACATGTCTTGAAATAACCTACTGAATACCTTTCCACCAATATTAAGGAATTATTTAGTCAAACCTAAACTTTTCACCAAGATATGAGAGTTGTTTTATGTAAATAATTTCAGAATATTGATTAAAAAGTATTAATTTCATTGGAAAACTAGTTCACAACTAGCAGCCAGGGACTTTGCCGTTACCTAGCAACCTTGGCTAGGCCCAGCCTATCACCTAGCAACCAAGTTCTACTTCCACTGGCAGATGATTTCACTTTTCTTTTCCATGTTAAAAGTGAAATAAGCTTTCTTTTTCTTCAACAATTAATAATAATTCACTTAAAACAAGCTCTTATGTCTTGCTGAAAAGTTTTATGTTAGTTAGTTTTGTGTTATTTCAAGTGTGCTAAGAAACGACATGGGAAATACTTGGTAAGATTTTGTTGTTCTCTACAAATGTGGACTTTGAGAGCGTATAACGGTTAAAAATGTATCAGCTCGGCTCTTTAAGCTTTACATTTTCTCCCCACTCCGCACCTCCTCCACTCTTTCGTCACTCCTCCGGGGGGAACCTCTATAAAAACCTCCCTCCTCATGCGAGAGCCGGGTCTGTTTTCTATTAGCGAATTGGCACAGACCCGCGTGTGCATTCTGTCTAGGTACAGAAGCTCTTAAGTCAGAAACTTCCCCTTTTACAAGACAAGCGCCCCCCGTCCCTCAGCCCCGTCCCGCTTCATTTTGACTCACGCACATAATCTACAGGGAGCAACAACCCACAGTTACCCCCCCACCAGACCACCCCTGCATCCAGGGGACATGGACGGCCCGGAACATTTGAGTCTCCTGGTACGCCTGTGCGAGTCAACACGTATGTTTCCATGAGTAACAAGCGGGCTTGAACTCCCTGAGGAGCTGCCGTCATGGGCGCGACCAGCTTTTTCTCCACAGATCCACCTCAGCTCATCAGGATCCGGCTGAACCGCAGCCACCAAGGACTTTGATTACTCTTGGAAGAAATACTTTATGCTCTTTGTAACACCCCATGTGAACAATAATGACGTCTTCCTGGAAGGAAGGGTAGGAAAAAACAATATTGGATAAGGACCATAAAATCATCTGGTATTGGCAATAAATACATGGACTTTATGAATGGTCCAAGTTGGTAGTTTTAAAATGAACTTGGCAGATCCTGGTTTCTTTTCACATGTACAATTGGCAACATACGACCTACAGGACCTACTACAAAAATTACAAAATGAAAGCATTACTTCTCAGTCTTGAAATTCTCCAAATACATACAAATACTGGGTAAATCAAGTGTAGTGAGCTAAAGTTATTTTGTGTACGAAATAGTGCTATGTATCTTGGGACATTTTTTACACTGCAAAAACACAAAATAGTAGCTTTTCAGCAAGTTATAGAATTATTTATTTGAAGTAAATAATTCCTCTATAGTCCTTTATGTTGATTTTATCACCAAAATTGATCAAATTTAGCAATGAAACTAGTATTTTTGATCAATTATTGACTTAAAACAGGTTCATATATCTTGTGAAAAGTTACTTGTGAGTAAGTTTTGTCTTATTTCAAGTGTGCTAAGATATTTGCCCAATAAATTAGATAAAAATATACTTTGTAAGATTAAGCATTTTTATGACCCATTCATTTAAGAGTAAAATTCACAAGAAAAATAAGCTGATATGCATTTATTAAGGTTAAAGATAGAAATTGTTTGTTTATGAGTATAAAATGGAAGCGTGTTTTTTTTACATATACATTAACCTTAATCTCTTTCTAGTAACAATCATTGTTTTAGTTTTTTCTTTTCTTTTCATTAATTGCCAACATGTTCGAGGCAGAAAAAAAACAATGATATTTGGAAATACAACTGTGCTTTGTAGGTTGTATTTATTACGGTGTCTCTTTGGGTATGACACAGTAATAGATGCGAACAACATGTAAAATTCTGGATATGGAAATAATCCAGAGCCAAACTCTGCAGCCAGGAAACGCTAAAGTTCATCTGGTATGGCGCCTGCCTTGTGCCAGCTGCTCTGTAAACATCTGAAGCTCCAAAGATCCATCCACTGTTTACAGACTGTGCCCTCAATTTTAGAACGTATGTATACAGTTATGCAACTCGTGTACACAGTTAGGTTTGAAAATTATGCATGAATTTGTCTGCTTGCCATCAAAAAGAAAGACTTTTGCCATCCTGTTTGGACAAATTGGCAGAGTTTACTGATCTTTGGGAAGAACGTACAAATGTGGGGGCTTTACAAAACAGCAGACATAAACTGACAAGTTTTTCAAGTGAGAATGTGAATTTCCACAACATTTTCTGGCCTGGCTTTATTTCTGAAAAGAAACAAATATTTGAGAAAACCCTTCCTATGATGTATTTATCATTACGCTAGCTAAACTAGCAAGCAGGGCTTAACTGGGGTGTGTCCAAATTCAGGGGCTGCTTTCTTCAAAAGGTCATATTCAAAGGTCAATTGACCCCAAAGGTTCCTCAAAATGTGACTCACCAATTTCATAGCCACTCACCTTCGGTTTTAGCGGTCGACGAATCTACCCGATCAACAGAGGCTTGGTCCTTCGAAGGATACCGGATGTGTCTGGAAATCTATGCTCAGCTGCAGAGAAAGAGTAGATCAATATTCTTTTAAATCACACTTGTATAAATTAAGTCAGAAAATCAACAAAACTGATTCAACACCATCCATAAAAATCAGTATTTTTTGTATACATATTCATATTTTTATATCTATACTCTGTGGTGTTCTTTTTCTACGCTGCACTATTTTTATTCTGTTGTTTTTCATTTCTGGAGCTCTTATTTTGTCATGTTCCCTTTCTGTGGTGAGAGCTAAAGTTTCCCATTTGTTGGACTAATAAAGGATTATCTCATCTTAATAATGGTAACAAAGCCAGGATTTTAGTGTTTAAACTCAAATTTTATTGCGCTTCCTAGAAAGCTTTAGCGATTTGTAGGTCATAAATTACTTTGTAGTTGTTCTGTTGTTTTGTAACCAATCCTTTGGGTATGAAATTATATCTTTTCTATCTTTTGTATCTTGGGTCACTTTGTGCCCTTCAGGGGAAGATTTATACGTGCTCTGACACTAGACAATTTACTCAGTTTACTGCAGTTACATGTGGTTATGTGACTCAGATAAATAATAACAGCATATGGACTATTTAGATTGATCTGGGCTCCTAATGTGTCATGTTTAGTAAGATTTAAGTGGCCAAAATGGGGATAAACCTTCAGAAAATAGTGTAAATTATACAGATGGATTGTTTGAAACATTTTTATTGGTTAAAATACAAGGCAAAAACCTGATTTGCAATGGTTAATTCAGCCTATATCAGTAAAATTGTTGGTTTATCTGTTCAAAATAGAAGAAGTATTGGGGGAGAGGTGATAACCAGTTGGCAATTTAACCTGGAGGCAGAAACACAAGGCGCCTCAGAAGACGTACGTTCGGTTCTCATGCATCACTAATATGCATTCTGGTTCATGTAAAATGAAAGATGAAGCTCCTACTGTGCATTTCCAACACATCCCATAATCCACACTGACAACATCCTTCCTGCTGGTAACTTATACAGAAAATGGCTAATCGTGAAGCGTTGTAGCAGGCGCTTTCTGCTGAAGCCGTTGAATCGGCCTGCCTCCTGAATCAGCTCAGGTTGAAATAGACATGACTTCATGGTGCCCGTGTCGTACGCTCCCCTGCTTACCGCTGTAATTGCTTCCATATCGCTCAGCTGTGGCCGAGCCGACGAAGCTGGTGGGAGGCTGAGAGGAGAGATTTGAGGACAGTCAGCATCTGGGTGGAGTAATTTCTTCTCTTCTCTTGTGTTAATGACACAGCTATGTAGACCTCTCAGTGTTCAGTGTGTGAGTAAGGTTTTCCCAAATGTGGATCATCACATCTTGAACCATGACCTCAAACAACATGCTTAAAAAGTGGAGGAAAGTACATCCAGTGTATTTAAATCTAACATGGTTGATGCAAAATTCCCCAAAGTTTAAAAAAATCTTTTTGATCCAATGGTCTGGATACCGTCAGGGATTCTTTTCTTTTTACTTATCAGCACAGACCAGTCAGATGACTCTCCTGACTGACAGTCTGAGGCAGATATTTGAAGTTAAAGTAAATGATCTCAGTGTCCAGACTCTATGCAGGTGTGCAGATGATCAACATCCTGACTATAGGCAGAGGCTGAATGCCACAGGTGTCTTTTCTTTCCTTTGACCTCAGTGAGCCAGGTGTTTCCACGTCTCTGAAGCTTCTTATTGATAAGAAAAAAATCACAAAATAAAGCATCTGTAGCAGATCAAATATGGGTGGGCGCCTTTCTTTAACATATGAAAGACAATGAGATCATGTTTTAATGAGCCAAAGTCAAACTACAACATTAGCAAAAATGGCAGAGTACATTTCTGTCTAAAACTCAGAAACTTTTAGATTCATTTCAGAAATTTTCTAGAAAAAAAAAAGTTGAGCATGAAAAGTTGAAAATTTGCAAGAAAAAAAAAACTCAATAAAGATTAGTCTCAGACATTTTCTAAAAGATTTTAGAGATTTCTGAGTTCAAAAGCTCAAAAATTAGCAAACAAAAATAACAGTATTTTTAGATTAATCTCAAAAATGTAACTTACAATTTCTGATTTCAAAAGGTCAAAAAAAAACTTCAAGAAGAAAAGCATAAATTTTGTGATTAATCACAGAAATGTTCTTGAAAATCTTGGAAATTTCTGAGTTCAAAGAGTCCGAAATGTCTTGGCAAAATATACAAACATATTTAGATAAATCCCAGAAATGTCATTGAAAAAAAAAAGATGACAATTTTTGCATTTTTGAGCTCAGAAGTTTCTAGAAAATTTCAGAAATTAATCTCAAAGTTCCTGAGTTTTTGACTCCTTTATTGTGGCTGAGTTGTCGCAGTAAAACGCTGGTAACTACTGGTTTTATATCGTCTCACAACTACAAACCTATAAAGTTGCTCAGTTAAATTTTGATTGCTGTTTTTTTGGGGGGGGGTTTTCTAGAAATCGTTGCTTCAAGACAAAGCAGCAATGAATAAGAACTTGTAGGAGAAACATATTATAGTACAGACTAAAGTATTTAAGCACTCAAAGTCAACATTAGGCACACTTATGAAAAATACGTGAATTTAATCTCATAATCACCAGTGTTGACCTTTAAAAATGAAATATGGGAGAATATTTAAAAGAAAACCATATGTATGTGTTTCTGATCATTCTGGCTGCGAGAAAGCGAGAGAGAGACTTTCAGCAGGTAATACTGAAAACTTTTCAAGCAAATGTATTAATTTTATATTTGCTTAAAGATGAGCAAAATCTTGTTTTAAAGCAACATAACTCTCTCAAAGCGTGACGTAAATAATTAGTAACCGCTTATAGTAGGAAGGAATGAAAACATTTATTACATTTATTACTAAATAATGAATGACAAAAATTATAACTTTATTAAAATATAAAGCGATTCTCTCTAAAAATATATATATATACTGCAGGAGACAACTTACAAATTAGATACAAAAAGTCACCAACAGCTTGCAGGCAGTGTTTGTTGTACAGATTAACTAACAGGATAACCTGTGTTAATTATTAAGCTTTGTAGAAGCATTTTGGATGCACAGACTCTGCTAGCCTAACAGGGTATTTAGCTTTTATATGAACATTACTGAAACCGTTTGATTACTGAGCCATCTGGATAAAAAACAAACAAAACCTTAAATATGCAGGACATATTTAAGGTTTTTCTGCCAGATTTTGTAGATTTGTTCTCCCTTTGAGTGCGTTACATAATTATCTTCTTAATTTATAAACGCAGGCTGTGCTGAATTAGAGCCTGAGGATCCTCATCAGCACAGCATGGGGCCATTCCTTCCTCTCTTTGACACACCTGCTCTAATAGCGTATATTAAATCCAGCAGTAATCAGAAGGCTGGCTAAATTGCACTACAGCCTCTTAATGAGAAAACATTTCCGTGCATTTTTAATCACTTTAAACGTCGATTTATTACTTAAAAGAGATATATAAACAGAAAAAAGTCATGAATAAAGAACAGCTGTGTTAAACCAAACAAGGGTTACTCTCTGACTCATTGGCTCTCACCCTGTAATCAACTTCAACAAAAAGAGGGGGAAAAGAAAAAGCACAAAAAAACTCAAGTCTTCAGGTGGATCTACAAAGAGCGCGTTGATCCACCTGTCAGCTGCTGGTGGTGGGTGGCGGTAAGAGGGGCGGGGGGTTCGGCCGCTGTGGAGGGCAGGCTGTGATTAGCAAAAAGCTGGGCGATGACCTCCTCTCCCTGGGTGAGTGGTCACACTCGGCAGGAGTCTAATGAAGGGCCCCGAATGCAAAAAAGGCCCTGCAGGGTCAGAGACTGATGTCAGAGAGAAACTGCAGAAGCCTCTAATCAGGTGACACCAAACACAGAGGGCAGAGGCCCAGACACGTGCGAGAGTTGAGACTGTGTGAGAATATTGTGCAATTCAACAGATTAATCTCTTACAGCTGCAGTATGTAGCTTTTATAAGAAGTATTTGCTAAAACTGTCACCACGTCATGACAGTTTGCTGTGAAAGTTTGATCTCCTCCCTTCGCTGCCATTGCCGTTTGAAGAAATGCACAACTCCCGACCAAAAGCAACCAATCAGATTCAGGAGGAGCAGCTTAGCGCTGTCAATCACCCTCATGTACTTTTCGTTAAAAGTTCTGATGGCTTAGGAACAACTCACAGTTACAGGAAAAGCGTTTATCCATGGCTATGCTAACTCACATGAGCATTCAAGTAGTGAAAGACGAGGATGGAATGAGCAGTACCACATGGAGGGGTGATTGTCAGCGCTGGTTTTCTCTAGATAGCACTGGGAGCACTGGGAGAAAGTAGAGGAGCTTGCCTTTTTTCAGAGATTATCTGTCTCCATACCAAACTGTCACGGCGTAGTGACAGTTTCAACAGATATGTAAAAAAGTTATTACATGTTATTTACATAAAATAATTTAGAATATAATTCATTAATAGCCGTTAGCTAGCAATCCCATCCTGTCACCTGGCTACCCATGCCGAACTCCAGAACTTTTGGTCACCTGGTTTTACTGCTGTCTGCACTGTACAATGGCTGCTGGAAAAGACAACAGTTTTGTTTTTGGTTTACCATCCAGAAACCACTTGCTGCATTTTTGCTGGTTGTGCAGAAGGCTCCACTTCTGCTTTTCAAAGATGTACAGTTGCATAACTGCACATCTGTTGGCAGCCATTTTCACATGCAAGTGTAAACGTTGAGTTGGGGCGGCGTGACCCTAATCAACTCATTCTAAAAGGAGCTATCCTAACTTGTAACCTTTAGGGAACCAAAATTAGTTTTGGTCATGGGTTTGAAGTGAGGGAATCCGCTCAGAAAATACATCCGTTCACACAAACAACAGCCAAAACATCCCCAAGAAGTCTTTACCCACCACCCAGATTTCTCTTGCTTGTTTCGTCTGGTCAGGAAGAAGTTCCCTAATTGCTTCTATTTTCTTCCTCTGAATTGCTTTCAGAGCTCAAAATATAAGCTGGGATAGAAAAAAAAAAAGTCAGCACTGGAGTCTGTGGGAAACTCCAGCAGAGGGTGAAGCGAGGCAGATCAGGACGTATTCATTAACCATCCTGCTGCACTTCGCTTCACGTTGCTGCGCCAAGAATTTATGGCAGTTTGAACTCTTCATCTCCGTTCAGACGTCTTAAGCTCCCTTCCCAGGAGCTTAATCTCAAGAAAAGGGCGTTTTGGGTTTCAATTGGATCTTTTTTTTTTACCATCTCCAAGGATGTTGTCGGATATGGGAGTAAAGCAAATCCTTACCAAGATCACAAAGGTGTCTTCTGATGTTTTTCAGTGACGCTTCATCAGTCTAAGTTAACTCTTGCAGACCCAGACGGTCGAAGATCCCTGGTTATTAGATTTGGGTCACATTTCTTTTGAGTTCATAGTGAGAAAGCCTCAGGAAAGTGCTGAACCAGAACGTTTTCCTCAGGAACAGCTGTAAGTGTTTGGTCATGAAGGAGAAAAGGATGAGATCCAATTAACATTTTTTTGACCTCCCCGTCTACCGTCTTACGGTTGCAAAATCTTCTCTTTTCCCCAGTCAACATACCTCTGCTACTACATAAATCTGTTGAGATAAACTGGAATAAAAAGATAGAATGGGCTTTACTGTTTTGTCTGAATCCCAAACACGTCCTGTTTCCTGTGATTCAAAACGCAAACTGGGTGGAATGAAGGAAAGAGCGAGAAGACAGAAAACCAAGTCAGCATTCCTGAGCTTAGCTACATGTTTGTGTTCTTAACCTGCTCCATTATCTATTAGACCGATAAAATGCCAATGTTGACATTGACTCTCAGATGTAGCAGAGCTCTTGAAAGGGCCACACTCTGGCTGACCCCACATTTCTTTGTTTAGTCCACATGTCAAAGTTACGTCACCCTGTGTCAGGACGAACAGTTCCCCGAAACTCCCGTTCTCTCTGAGGGGATCCCCTTTCCGCTGTTCTTCAAAAACTGCTATAAATAATCTTCTGGGGACATCCCCGACGTATAATTAATTTACCGGAGAAGTCGACCAGCGATGAGGCGCTTCTGTGTTATGACAAGCCTCTCTATCAAAACCATCACCTGTTGGACTCCCACCATGACTGTTTTCCCAGCGGTAACTTGAAAGGAACCTCTAATTCCCAGCACAAGGAGGCACAAAATGTGACAGCAGATAGAAAATAGATCTTATGTACATAGTGGAAGTTGATATCTACTTTAATGACCCGTAGCTGTGCTTTCTAACAAATGTGCGCAGATTTTTGTCAATATTTAATGAAAATGCAGCATTTTCATTAAATAAGGTCAAATTAAAATCACACACGAATAAATTTCTTCATTAAAAATGTAAACATTTACATGAGATTATATTCTTAATTTATCTATCAGTCATCAAAACAGACATCGGCGGAGTTTAGGGGGAAAAAGCCATGGATGCAACACGTTCAATGACAAAAATCTACTTTCAGTTGCTCCACTAAGGGGGGCTGGCAGGAGGATGTGACCCCCAAACAGTACAAACAGACTCATTGTTGTCAATCGAGACAGAAGCGTAAAAACCCAATAAATACATACATTTTTTACTGGCCTGGTATGACCACCTCTATAAAACATTTTAGAAAAACCTCTCCTTTAATTTGATTGTATTTGTTTAGTGGGGAGGAAAAAAATCCCCCTCTTGTAGAAATGGTTGGATATTAATGGCTGTATTTAAGCTATTTAGCTACTTTGATCTAAATTAAAAGCCCACCTGTTTAGAGTTGCTTTTGGAACATTTTAAATAAAACATGAATCAACAATCTGATGTGTAACGATGGCAAACTGTTTCAATTATTGTCTGTGTTCTGATTATGATTTGTTTTTATGATATAAAGCACTTTGAAATGCCTTGTTGCTGAAAGGTGCTAAACAAATCAAATATGATTTGATTTTGATAAAACTAGTTTTTGTCTGTTTGCAAATGGACTGAATGTAAAAATGATTCAAAATTCAAAATAAATAGGACAATGGTTTACTATTTCCCTCTATTTCCGAATTGCAAATGTGCACAAAAAAAAAAAAAAGAAGCTACAACTAATCAGTTTTAATCGAATCTGTGTGTGTAACTTTGGTTTTGGCATGAATATTCCAAAGATGGAAAGTACAACACGTCCTCCAGCACCGTTTTGCTACAAACACGCAAACCTGCATGTGTCAGCATTCTCCTCACGGTGTGGAAAGTCTTATCCATAGCAGCAGCAACAGGCCTCCGCATTGTTTTCACAGGTAGACCAGCTGAACCCCTTTTGTTTCAGGAAATTAGGTCATTTGATTGTATCATCTAAACACTGTACTGTGATTCAAAACTGAGCTCTCCTACATGTCAGCACAGCCTGTCCCCTGCTGGGAATAACACACACTGTGAGTTTTATACAAGAAGAGGAGAATGAATTGTGGAAATGTGGCTTCAATTACAGCTAAACTGCTCGACTGCCATGATAGGAGCTAGACGTTTGCCACAAGGAGGGAATGTTACATGATTCACTTAAATTATCCAAAAGGGAATAAGACACATAGACAGGAAGTGACTCTATGTCCTTTCCCAGATAAAAAAAAAACAAAACTTGTTACTCCTCTTTCCTCCTCTGCAAAACAACGGCTGATAGATGCAAACAGGTAATGAGCACACAATCTAAACTGAGCTAGAAACAGAAAAAAAGTTTCTTTGGATTAATGCTCAGGACTCAGGGTGATTTATTTTAGACATTACAGGCGTCTAATCCTTTCATGTAAAGATAAGCGTGTGTGGCTTTGTGATATCAGTGTGCAGCATTCAAGATCCTAAAACTATAAGCCGGGCAACAGATGTAGTTCCAAAGTGAGATATGAGGGGCTGTACAAGCCAGAGGCAGAATGCTTTATGGCTTTCATGGCCCTCAAAGAAAGAACTAAAAGTTTCTCACCAAAGGAAAGTTAGGGATTGTTATTGTCGTGGTGGTTCCTGCAGAGAGGAAGCGGCTGAATGTCATGGAGAACGACACACACACACGTTGTTGTACTCCTATACAAACTTAGGATTTTTGTATTCACTTCCATTTATTTTAGCAGACATTTTCCCTAACATTAATACTCTTATTCAAAACCCCAACTTTAACCAGAACTTAATTCACGTCATAGCTCTAAACCGAACTAATAAAGACAAATTACATCTCTTTTGTGGATAAATATTGTGAAATTGGTCCTCTATATGCATTACATACAAGGCCACACACACAACTTTGGACCAATATTCAGAACCACCCATCCATTTTCTTTCTTTAACCAGGTCGGGAGTTGCTGGTGCCGATCTCCAGCTGCGTTCCGGGCGAGAGGCGGGGTCACCCTGGACAGGTCGCCAGTCTGTCGCAGGGCAACACAGAAACAAACAACCATGCACACACACNATCATGTTTTTGGACTGTGGGAGGAAGCCGGAGAACCCGGAGAGAACCCACGCATGCACAGGGAGAACATGCAAACTCCGTGCAGAAGGATCCCGGGCTGGGAATCGAACCCAGAACCTTCTTGCTGCAAGGCAACAGTGCTACCAACTGCACCACTGTGCAGCCCTAGTCAGAACCAATATTTAGTTTTAGACTTTTTATACTTTACAAATCTAGAACAAACTTAGAAAATACAATCTACTTAGCAACCGAGAACACCTGGAACCATATATATATGGGAACATATACAATTTATATATATGTTCCCATGTTCTTGTTAAACATGGGGAACCAATATTTAGTTTTATACTTGGTAATAGCAACACAGACCAAGACTCAAACATGGAGACAGAGAAACTCCTACTAGTTTATAGTAGGAATAACGTTAATAATAAATAACGGAGTTATTCTTATTCATATTACTAAAACTTTAGATCTAGAGAAACTCATATTAGATTACATTGTGAAGTATTTTTGTCGTTTTTGTTGTTACCCTTACATTTTTGTCTTTCTTTTGGTTTTGTTAGTATTTCCTTCTAACTGTTGTAAAGCACTTTGAACTGCCTTGTTGCTGAAAATGCGCTACATAAATAAAATTACCTTACCTTGCCCTACTTCCATTCATTTTAGTAACAACGTTTAAGTCTTTTCCATGTCCCTAAACTACATTTCTACCTTAGTCCCAAAACTGACTCTAAAACAAAAAAATAGCAAAGGGTCCCCACAACGCAGTATGTGTTGGGAAAAACTGACTCTTCTTTGTAATAAAGACAAGGCCGCTCAAACACAGGTTTATATTTCCACCCATATTAGCACTTTATATTGTTTTTCATTCATTTTAGTAACTGGATTTATGCACAACCAATACATTTATTAGTTTTTTCCCAACCCCAATCTTCACCAAAACTTAATTTACACCATTCCGCTAAACCAAACCCCTTTATTAGGACCAAGATTTGGTCCTAATAAGGACCCATTGGTCTTCAGAGGGCTAGGAAATATGCCAGAAATGGTCCTAAATAGGACAGTTAAAAAAAATACATATATATATGTTATGTTTCTCTGTCTTTACAAGGACTTTGCATTGACTTCTATTCAATGCAACCTTTAACCCTTGACCCAAAGCAGCACTGCTCCTTTTGGGAACCAGGGTTTGGACCCCACAATAAGCAGTGGGTCCGCCCAATAGGTTGTAGCATCTGTTGGGAAAATGGACCTTGCAATGTAACAAAGACAAAGCCAAAAGAACACACACTAACTCCATCCCCACGTTAGTCTTTCGATGTCCAAAAGAGAAAAGCATTCAGGAAGCAGCTAGTTTTCTTCAACTGCAGGATTTTATATCTTACATTGACTAATGAGCACAAGAAAACAATTTATCCTCGTCCAACATATATATTGCACATAAGACAAAGAAAATAAAAACCAAACTTAGGAATTTTGGTATATTATATTTTATTTTAGTGTTTATGTTTATGTTGGACATCCTTACATCAGCATTGACAGCAAAAACAACCGTCCAACTTTGCAAAACCAGATCAGGGTTTCTGTGCAGTCTGGAAAACTCTGGAATTTCACACACGCACACAAAAAAAAAACATTCCCTGGTTTGTACAAGGTTGGAAAAATAAAAGTGTAGGGGGAAATTTTGAAGATTTCCAAATGTATCCCTTATCTCTGTGTCTATAATTTGTATCCATCCATCCATCTGTTTTTGCATGTTCCATATTTACCGCCTGACCACTGGGGAAATCTCTTTCATAAATTTGTAGTGAAGGTTTTATATTTGGAATTAGGAAAATAATGGAAATTTAAACTGGAAAATATGAGGGAAACCTGGCTGATATCATTTCCTGTAGCATAAAACAGTGGGAAAAGTTATTCCATCCCAAGCCCCTTCCTTTCTTTTGTTCCATTTCCACGGGTAATTTGCCATACCATGGGATTAAAACAGGTAATTTGTAACATTACCTTTTTGTAACCCAAAACCAAAGTGAATGTAATTTATTTTAAAAGGCTTCTGATAAATAAATCACATTTTTGTTTGGGGGCTAAAGGTTGTTGCTTAGCAGCTATGCAATTTTAAAGGCAATTTAAAAGCCTGTAATTTCCAGGACTTTTAGGCACAACGCCAATTGCTAATTGCATGGGTTTTCTTACCGGACTGAAGGGAAATAAACACACGCAACATTTGAGAAAAAAAACATAGAAAAGGATTCAAAAGACTGCAGTTGCGTGTTGCTGTGCTTTATTTTCCTGCAGGTTGTTGTTGTTATTGGGAAAGTTGGGCGTAGCGTCAATGACGTAGTGATCCTTGGAGACCAGAGAGCACTGCAGGATACACCATGTTTTATACAGCTGTGTGTCTGCAGCTGTGTTTCTGGTCCTGCTGGGAGTCATTCAGCTACTCTGCTATGCCTTACTTTGGTTTCTTTTCTGCTTCCTCCAGCTTTAACAACTTACAAACCTAGAAGTAGATGACATAATAAAAATATCAAGTTGCCTTATTGCAAATTGCGGTTAAATTTGTAGTTCTGGAAAAAAATCAGCTTTCAGCTTTTTTCAGAAATTTAACTGAATAGACGGCTACTAGAAACCATACCTACTGTTGCTAAGCATAAAAAACTTATTTCAATCTCCCTGATGTTTCTGAGTGTATTAATAAATTAGACACTAAAAGTAAGTTACCATAGCTACCAATTGGATAAAGGTTTTAAAATCCCTCACAAACAAACACAAGCTGCTTTTCTATTATCCATAAAACTGCTCAAACTGAAATTCTGGAAATAAATTTGTACCATCCTTAATAGCTGTAGGTAGGGGTAAAACAATATAGCAACATTTAAGATGTGACAGCTGGTGTTTCTGCATTTTTATAGCCTAAAACGTCTGATGAAAGCCGGTTAGCATGTGGCTAGCGGAAGTCGCACCCATAATTCATGCAAAGTTTTTATTTCTTTTATTTTATTTTATTTTTTTTTGTATCTTTGATTTTAATGACATAGTAAGCAGAGCCACAAATCTCCTGTGACTTTTTACTCAAAAACATACTTGATGAAAATGGGTGGAAATTTGTTGCAGGGAATAATAAATAATAATAATAATAATAATAATAATAATAATAATAATAATAATAATAATAATAAAATAAAATTGAGAAACATGTTAGGAAACTGTATAACTTTGAATATTTGTCTGGCCTTTTTAATTAAAATACATTTATTTAGCATTTTTAACTGAAATAAATACATGACCCCTGAGGGGTTTCAACTTGACAATTTTGGTCCCAAAGTACAAAAAGTTTGGAAACCACTGAAGTTGACTGTGCCAGTACTGCTCTGTGATTGGCTGCAGTTTGCTATTTCGACTGGCCTCTACAAATATCCTAACAAACTATCATTCTGTTCTCAAAGTGATGATTTTGTGACTGTACTTGATGAGTTTCTTGTTTAGTCTGAGTTTTAACAACACCCTGATTTGCAGTTGTACTTCATGGATTCTGGTTCATTTCCTCCTTTAATTACTGGATACTTTTCACTGTTCTGCAGTGGGCCTGGGAGGCCACTTGGTTTTGCATTTATGTTTTTATGTTTGGGTAGTAAGTGAATGCTGAAAGGTGCATTTTGAACAGAAGAAGATTTGGTTAGTTTTAAACAGAAATGTGTAGAGGGCCCAAAACATAGCATCCAAGAACTCAATTACTCAAGTAAAAGTAAAAGTAAAAGCAAAAGGTAAAAGTGTATTTGTGAAATATACTAATTAACTGATCAGATCATTTAATTTAATATTTAAGTATTAATGCAATCAGACAGACATTTTGGTATTTTAAAAACAAATTATAATCTTTTTTAAACAACTTAATTACAAAACAACAATTCAGGCAGAGGAAGCACTTTTCCAAGTAAATCTTTTCATATAAAACTTGAAAACTTAATATTTTTTATATATATACTACACATTTTATATTAATTGCAATGAATAATGTAAAACTGCAATACATTACAGATTATTAGAACAAAGTAAAGTTCTCCCACTGTCAACATACAGTGTTTCTTTACCTCCAAATGGCATAACAGTGTCAGCAGATAGAAAAAAGCACTAGAATAACAAAGCTTGTCTTTAAGTAATAAGTCTTCCTCTAACATAAGCTGCAGGTATGAGTCTGCATATTGTGCAGTTTTGGCTAAAGTATGTTTATTCTTCATCCGGTGATTTTGCTCTCAGTGTGAAGAAAATATCCTCTCATATTTTCCTGTCTTGCTTTTATGTTGTTATACCTAAAATGTGTTTTGCTTGAGCCTAAACCGAGGCTGCACAATGTATCATGAGTATCGGTAAAGATGGTATCAATGAAGTAAAAGCAACACCTCCATTCAATGACTGGGATGGATGAACAAATAGGTAATTGTATGTGATGTGTAAAAATGCTCCATCAAAGGTTTGCATTATGGATGGAAAGAAAAAAAAGTTGGAGTTGTTTTCATTCTTTCCTGCTTTCAGCTAATTTGGATTCCTCTCCAGAGGAGGATCATTTTGTGGCGCAAGCTCACAAAATGATCCTTGCGCCAGAGATCTGGATTTCCCTCAATGGTTCAGCCAGCATGTGAGTGGCAGGGCAGACCAGTGAAAATACCAAGGCAGGTTTTTATGAATAGCGCCATTTAAAAGCTGCCGGTTTCTGTGACGGTCTAACGATGCCACCGAGGCGGCGTCACAAAGAGAGAGAGGAATAAGAGAAAGCATTATTTCCTGGCGCTGGAGCAGCGTTTTCGGACCGGGCCAGTGGCCTGAAGCGGTGAGGCAACTTTCCATTTCACATACGTCACTCCGAGCTCCCAACTGCTCCTTATGGCTCTGCCCAGTCACAACAGTAAAGATCAAAGCCAACATTAAGCTGATTGTTTTGCACGGCTTTCAACACTGAGATGTCAGATAATAATGTAGGCTTTTAATGTAAAATCTTTCCATAAGCCTGGGATTTGCTCCATCACCAGCTGCACGGCTGTCAGACTGAACCGGCCTCTTCCGGCCATTTGAGAGCTAAAGCAGAAGAAAGGCCAAAAATTATAATCAGAAACAAAATGCTGGCACTGTGCCACAATTGTTCCAAAGGTTCAACAGTTAATTAGTTATTTTATTTGTTTTACTTTTAAAGCTGTACGCTTGGTACAAATAAAAACAACAAATGGAAAATAATGGAAAATACTGCATAGCTGGAGAGTTTTGGAAGAAACATTTAAGGGAAACTGCAGTAAATTAGCTTAGTGCTTTTGTAATTTAACAAACCAACACAAGAAACTGTAAATCCTACTGTTAAATGAAACATTGGAGGCTTTCTTCCTTTTCCATTTCATTTGGTTTGTCAGCTGCTTTTTTAAATCAAAAGAAACCAACAATCTATTTCAAATATAACTTTCCGATTTGCAGGATTTATGTCAAATCCTTCTTGTCTTTTAAACATAAAGTTTATTTAAGTGCTAAGCTTAAATAAACTTAAACTACATGGAAAAGTGCCTGGGTTTTATTGTTTTACCCCAAAGACTTGTAACTTTTATTTAATTATCCTAAATATGCTGTAAAAAAAAAAACATTGGGTGGAAAACAATCCATTTTGGGTTATTCGGTTAACCACCTTTCTAGTGTGTTGGACCAGGCATCCCAAATTAAATTTTAAATCTCCTAACAGCAAGTTTAAAGGACTAAAGTATAATTAATAAATAAGTCTACCAATAAGGGGGTTGAAAGTACCAACATAAAAACAACAACCTCACAATATCTAATGGCAAAGAAAGAAAATAGACCCTATTGTAAAGTTTCACACTGACTTTAATCTATACCATTATGGAACGTTGTATATATAATATTTGCTGTATGGCTTTACAAACAATTTGTTTTGGTTAGCGTTGCTTGCTAACGCTTGCTAGTTAGCGCTCACTTACATGCTATGCTTAGTATTGGAAAGATAACATAGATAACTGAAACATGTCATTTTTCATTTCAAAACCTTTTTAATTGATACTACTTTTACTTTGTCACTTTGTTTAAACATATAATGTAATTTATTTCTAAATATTTGTTGTTGTTTTTTTGAGGATACAAATTATAAGCATCTGACTGCATTCCAGGCATTGGTAATGTGCATTGGTACAAAAAAAAAGTCCTGCAAATTGATTGAAAGACCACAAACTTTTACTCTGAAAATGTGTTGAAGTCCTGTGATCCTGTTGTTGTATCGTTAAAAAAATAATAAGGCTCTTTCTAATTTCTTACGTCACAGTTTTGTTTCTGTGTTTAGTTTAAATTCTGTCCAAACAGCATAAAACCAGCTTTAGGCTTAAATAAAAGACCCAGCAGTTTGTACAGCTGTAATTATATCAATATTGAAGGTGGAAAAAGAAGTAACTAACGTTTTAGCTCTAGTAATAAGGACGTCAAAGTCATAATATTGTTGCCATAAATTAATTATTTTCCACA
This sequence comes from Poeciliopsis paucimaculata, assembly GCA_903067055.1. Taxonomy (NCBI): domain Eukaryota; kingdom Metazoa; phylum Chordata; class Actinopteri; order Cyprinodontiformes; family Poeciliidae; genus Poeciliopsis; species Poeciliopsis paucimaculata. Next base: position 109,558 of record CAEGAD010044938.1, read on the forward strand.
AAAGTGAGTTGGTGCTGAGAAAAAAGCCTATTAACTTACATTTTTATGCACATCATTTTAACATAATCTCCAAGGATTCTGCCCTCGTTAATAAAGTTTTTTTGTTTTTTCTCACATGTCTTCTTGGCACTGACAGGACACCATATGACACAGAGGTGAATTTATGCTGCCATCTAGTGCTCAGAAACTGCGTTGCAGGTAAGTGTTGATGGTTCTCACTTTCCACCAGTTTGGTTGGTTACATATCTCTACAAACCTTACAGTCTGAGTTTGATTATTTCCGTACATTTACAATTAATAAAAGTAGAGAATGAAAATAAAACTATTTCTACACCACAGAAGTAAAATTTGATAGAGAAAATCACCCCAGAACGACAAATACCGAATACAGAGCCAATATGAAGGGTATCTGCTTTCTTGATATTTATCAAACAGCTGCAAGACAAATGCAAATTTAAAAAAATTATATTTATAAAGTGACCAAATTAAATGTATATAACTCTAATATGCACATATGGTTAGTTGAAGGTTATGAAGATGTGCAAAATGAAGCTGATGAGGACGATATGTAAAAAAAATTAGACATAGAAAGCAATAGAAATACCTAAGTATAAAAATAAACACAGAGATGTTCTTCTAAAAGCTAAAATGCTGACTTGGCCTAATCTTTTATCCAACTAGAACACAATGTTTTTAGTGACGTTGGGTTTTTTAAAGCTGAGGATTGAAATTACATGGCAGAACATAGATTTTTATAGAAACTCGTATCTGCGGGTTTTATTACAAAACGCCAAGAGGATAAAGTTTTAAAAATATGTTCTTAACACCGCATTTTGTTATCAGTAGTCTGTCATTTATGAGTACTAAAAACAACAATACTAAAATGTAAAACCTAGAACAAAAAAACTCTGAAAGATCTGCAGAAGTTTGCAAGAAATTCTTACCAATCTACAACAAGAAAGTGAAATACTGGACCATGACCCAAAGAATATAGTTTCATATTAAAGCTTTGAGGTGGAGACTTTATGCTATTGAGGTTGTTTTTCTGGGTAAAGAGCAACTTCGGCACCTTGAAGCTGACTCTGGTTGTTTTTGGTGGCGAATTTCAAGAAGATTGATATTTTCACAGATTATGTGTCTCATAACAAACACTGTCAAAACAATTTGTTATATAACAAAGATGTAAAAAAAAAAAAAAAAAAAAAAAACATCTACTGGAATGCTCGGATTGCTAACAATCATCCATGAAGTTACGTTTGCTGGGGGCGACATATTTCACTTGATAATTTGTTGTTTTTTTTAGCTTTTATGTTTGTGACTTTTTAGTTGAATTCTGCTCGATTATAATCTCACGTCACAGCTCAGTCTGGGCTTTCTCCAATTCAAGTGGATTAACACTATTAATGTAAATTTATAGAATCTCCTTGGTGTTTCAGCCTTGTTATCTGTGAAAAATATATATATATTAAGTAAGGGAATCATGCAGAGAATAAAACACAATTCCTGAATGAAGTACTTTATTGTTTTTATTTTTTTATAAAAACTTTTGTTTTTCCACTTTAGGCAACAAGTAGCATGAGAGTCCCGTTCTCACAACTTTTAGGTGAAAGTCATCAGTCTTCTCTAACAATCGTTCACCCCTTTCATACAGTTAAACACACAAACACAGAGAGCGCTAGAGTTAATTTGGTAACAGTGGTCGCAAACCTAAATCTATTAGCAGAAAGCCAAAGACAAAAAGCTCAACAATACTCTGCCTGCAATCATCATTACTTCAAACATGGTATCATGTCAAGGCAAGTCACACGAGCACAGAAGAGCCTCACAACAACTACAGGAGACTGCTTTGATAAAAGACTGATGGATGACGGCGTCGTTTAATTAGGTCTGAAACCACTGCCTTGTTGCAGCTCTTATACAGGGTTATATAAAGACAATACAAAAGGCTAAAGAAACACATCAGACAACTTATACACAGCAGCACATCCTGTGTTAGGCGAGCCGTTGCCCAAAGCAACTGTGGGAATTTCAGGCCCCAAAACAAAGGACAGATTTTGTGTAAGAGCTGCCGGCTCACTTCCGCAGCTCCGTGTTCTTCAGACAGAGCTTAAAGAAAAGAAACCCAAAAAATAAAAAGTAAAAATAAAGTTACACGACTGCGTTTACACACTTGGTGACAAAAAAAAAAAAAAACGCCTCATCTTACCGTCAGCGCATTTAAAATTTGCAGTACGGGAGCTATTGCATTTCTACAGGAGGCTTTCCAGTACTTTTAGTTCAGGATCAATCAGCGAGAAACATCTCCATGAAATCATTCCTCCCACCGGCTCGTTCGTTCACAAGTGTAAGTTGTAAATCTATAACATCAGCACCTTTTAGGTTTAAAATACGCATTCTTACTAAAGTTCCAGGTCTAATACAGTCTAAATAACATCCACGCATGCATGCACACAGATTTAAACGCAACTTTCTCACCGACATGGACGTACGACAGTAAAGTAGGTTAATACACAAACACATTTCAGACACACAAAATCAAGCTGTAAGTCTGATTCATAAATTATTAACATCACATTGATTGGTGTAAGTACTTTTAGCTGCACATGTTGCAGATTACAATTAACTCAAATGCTTGTTTTTTTTAAATTTTTGAAGTGCCCTGTAAACGTATTTATACCCCTTGAACTTTTTCATGTTTTGTCCTGTTACATGATTTTGAATTCACACCGACACCCCTAAATAAAATCTAGTGCAACCAACTGGCCTCAGAAATCAACTTCTGAAACAATTAATCGATTAATTAAATCATCGTCAGCTAATTTAGCAATCGATTAACCGTCAATTAGAGGATAGAGACTCAAAAAAAGGCTGTTTGCTGAAAAAACAACATATTTAGAGCACTAATTAACTGCATAAAAATATTAACATTTTACAATCAAGATAAAAACACCTTAAGATGTTAATTTGTTTTAGCCAAAGAGGCATAGTTTCAAATTCACAGGAATGCCCTTTTATTGCCTCCTGGGTTATAAAATGTTTATTTTCTTATTTTAAACAGGGACTGAATTATTTCCTTATATTCATACTTTAATGTTTAACATTGTATATACTTTTTTACTTGATAAAAAAGTATCAAGTGTAGGGCTGTTGTAAATTATTATTTTAGTAATCGAGTAATCATATAGAAAATTGTAACAAATAAAATAAATATTAATAAATGCTGCCATAACAGTGGTAACATCAGACATTAATATTAGAGATGTATCCATGCATCTCTAAATTACATTTCTGTAGATTTTCTGAGCTATTTTTGTTAAGCTGTAACAATAATAGCGCACTTTTTAAGTCAACCGGGACAAAAAGGACAAAAAGTTAGAAATTATATTCAATTTACTAATAAAAATAAGAAAACTGCAGGTCACCCTTTGTTATGCTAATAGAGCTTAGCATGTATTAACAACAGAGCATTGCGCAACACAAATAATCATCATGGTGCTAAATATTAAAACATATTTTAACGAAGCTTTGAGGCAGATAATTTGCCAAGGTATTCGAATTATTTGACGTTAAAGCCCTACTTAAATGTTTAAATGATGAATCTGTAGAATGTCAATTTTTTATGCAATTAATTGATTAATATCGCAGAAGTTGCAAGAATAATCAATTATTAAAATAATCAGGAGTTGCAGCCGATTACAAATAAATTTAACTGGTGTGCAACATAATCTCAGTATTATGTTGCACATTATTAAACAAACGGCATCATGAAGACCAAGGAAGACAACAGACAAAATGTAGCTTACCACCATCAGCGTGTGAATGGCTGAATGTAGTGAGAAGCGTTTTGAGGTCGTCCAGACTTGATAAAGGCCAGTTACCATTTACCAAAAACCAATGGTCTGTGTTCAGTTCAAATCAAAATTATATGCAAAACTCAAAACTGCAATCTGAGTTTTCCCTTTACATCTCGTGGTCAACTATAGAAGGAGGTAGTCCTAAAAAATAAGCTTTTGGTGTTGATGGGAAAATATATGGAGGCAAATACAGAAAAAATAATAAATGCTGCAAATTAATTGAGATTAAGATGGATTATGAGCGTGATTATGAGTTTAAATATTCAATTAGTGATTCAGTAGAATGTTTACATTTACAGCATATTGATGTGTTAGAATGGCCTAGTCAAAGTCCAGACCTTATTCCTACTGAGAATCTGTGGCAAGTGTTCTCCATCCAATCTGAGCTTGTTATAATTTTAGTCAGAAAATATAAAAGCACTCCACACTTTTCAGATTTATATATGTAAAAGAAATCCTTAAAATTATGTATTTTTTTATTTTTCTTCAATTTTGCGCTAATATTTGTTAGTTCATCACACAAAACACCAATAAAATAGGTTTAAATTTGTGGTTGTAACGTGATTTAAAAAAAAAAAATTTTAGAGGTTGCAGGGGAACAAATTAGTTTCCAAGGCACTCTAGTTTGGCTCGACTTATAATCAGCACTTCTTTACACAAAAAACAAGCATTGAATTGACTAAGACGTTCTGTTCTGGTATTTTATCACAACATATGACTGATTATGGAGTAACAATGTGGCACTGTGAAAGAAATAACATTTCCTTTCATTCCCAAACAGACTGCAAGGACTGAAGAGCATCTAATTCACAAAAGACACATTAATTCAAGAAATAATGTCAGTAAATTAGCTATCAGTGACCTTTTCTTCTCGTCCCTTTGACTGCAATTGTACCGGCAGTCCAAAAGTAAGTGATAGTAACAACTAAGGCCAGTGCTAATCTGCTGCCATCTTGGTTCTTCCTTCATATCTCCGAGCGGCAGAGCTGGTGCTGCTTTCACTTCACAATGTGCACACAGACCCAAAAAAAACAGCAGCTCTCCAGCATGTCGCAAATGCTGCGTGTACAGTACGCAAAAAAGAAAACAAGTATCTCCAGGATCATTCGGTGTAGTTAGCAGAGGGAGCGATCAGACGCCTTCATTTGGCTCGACTACAGCATCAGGTTTGCCATGACGGAAAAAGAGCCAGCAGGTACGCCGGCATCTTGCACACAATTAGCAGTTTGTGTTCAGCGTTGATAGCTTTATACATCAAGCCAACAAAAAGGCTTCAGTCAGCATTTGCACTGTGTTTCTGTAGCTGAGTTAATGGTTTCCAAATAAGGCCGCATTCAACACCCCCAGCAGAATCCCCTCTAAGGTTGATTTTATGTATTCCTTCTCTCGCTAAGCCCTGGGAGTGATCTTAATGTGCTTCCAGCATCTCTGCTTCTGTTTTCTGACGCTCTAAAAAACATAATGTTACTCACTAGAAAGCTACGTTCACACTGCAGGGCTTAATGCTCAAATCAGATTTTTTTAACGACATTTTGTTGTTGTTGTGGTTGACTTGTATGCAATTTTCTGCGTGAACTACAAACGACCTGACAGTGTGCGAAATGCGCAGTAGAGGATGCAGTAATGAAGTAGCTAGCGCGGTCACTAGTTGCATTTATATTTACCTAAATGTTGCTCAAACTGGAATTATGACAATAAATTCGCCAATTTAGAAAACAACTCAAAAAAAACTTTTTGTGCTAAGATGAAGTAGTTTTTTGGCTGCATCAAAATTAGTGTATTTGTAAAAATTGCGACTCTTTTCCTTGCATCACATGAGTTGTAACTGAATCCAGATGCGACGGTAATATTGCGCAGTAGCGAGCATGCTCAGTTTATCTAAAAACTGCGCTAACTGGAATTATAAAAACACGCCAACTTAGGAACGAATTCTAATTTTTTGGTAAAATAGATTTTGTTCTTGGATGAAGTGGTTTTTTTGGGCGCATCAAAGTTGGCGTATTTCGCAAAATTGCAAAGGAAACATGTGTCACACAAGTCACTTGATCAACAATCGGATGTTACTACTGGCTGAAACGACAAAGAAGACAACAGCATTATGTTTTTAACAACTTATTGAGTGATTTTAACTGTATTTCTTATTTAATGAAAACACAGTGAAACAATTTTGAAATTGTGTTGTTGCAACTTTAGCGAAACATCAACAAAGTTTTACGCACATTTGTAATGAAAACACAGCTAATGTTTTTCAACATGAATGGTAAAATTGTCCTACTTTCCAACTTTCTTTTTATGGATTACACTCTGTTCAAGTTTAATCACTTTATATCGAAACAAAAATAAGTCTGTGCATAAAATTATGTAACTTAAATTACCAGAATTAGGTTAGCTTGGCTGCCTGGCGTTTTTAAATACGAAAAATATCAAAGAATTATTAAAAATACATTAGGTGGCAGAGAGGACACGTAATGCAATACGCAGCGCGGCAAAAACGTACAACTTAAAAGTCGATTTCCAGAGCTGTGAATTGCGATTCTCGATAGAATAGTTTTTTTCTGCGCCTCTGCTTCAGGCTGCAGTGTGAACGCAGCCTAAGACACCTGTAGATGTTGCGGATAGCAGTGATAAATGTGGAATATGTAGTATTTACTCATCTTAGATGAAGCTATTGTGCAAAATATCTGCAAAGACGCTAATGTTAAACTTCAGGAGGCAGTGGATCTGCTTCTTTCTCCGATCCGGACTCCTCCTGGTTCTGCTCTTTTGGGACGTTGTTATCCGGACTTGAGGGACTCTTATCCGCCTCCACATCTGTGCACAAGTGCATGTTGGTCAAACTGTCGCCCACAATCTGTCCGCTGGCATCGACGTGACGCGTGTCCCCTTGGAAATCTCCAATTGCTTCCTGCTTCTTCTCTGTGAGCTCAGTTCCACCTGCGCTCTGCGAAGGCTCGTTCTGCGAAGGCTCGTTCTGCGAAGGCTCATCCTGCTCGTCTCCCTCAGCTGCAGGCAGCGTCTCGAAGGCGCCGGGCTCGATGGTGCTGAGCTGATAGTAGAGCAGAGAGTCTTTGAGGAGCTCCGACGGACTCTCTTCCTGGGAGTCAGAGATGCACAAGACGGTAGCGCCCGTCGGAAAAGGTCCCTGCAGGAGGATCTGATCAACACCTTGAGCTGCTTCTTCTTCTTGCTCAGGCAGGAGGCAGAGAGGGTGTGACCCCGTGACCCCAGCAGAGCTCAGCTCCTGCTGCACTGCCTCCTCCCTCTCCCGTCTCTCCTGCTCCTCGGCGCTCTGAAGGTGCAGCACGGCCGTCTCATTTTCCCGCTCCAGGATATCCTGCTCCACCAGGAGATCGTGGACCTCTTCCACCGACTGCACCTCGCTCTCCTCCAGCTCCGAGTCCAGGCCGATGCCGGAGGACAAGGTCGGGGACGTGGGGCAAGTGGAGGAAGGCGAAGACAAGGGGTCGGGCTCAGTGTACGGCTCCCCGGGTCCCGCTATGGGCGTCCTCCTCTTCTCCACGTCCAGCTTCATTATGGTGTGCAGGTAGTGTGTTCGGACACGCAGGGGGTTGAACTCGATGCGACCCGCAGCGTTGCCGCAGCCATCCCTGGAGCAGCCGCAAGGAAAAGACATGCGATCCACCTGAAGAACAAAACACACCCTTCTCAATACTCCAGAAACTTAACTTGAACAGGTTAGGATTGGTCTATCCACATAAAACACGTTCTACATTTTTTTTTAGAAAATCAGATTTTAGCTTGCTCAGTTCTGCCTATTTTGATCTACTTCCAGAAAGAGCTGCTGCCTCTTTAAATCCAAATAAGCTGCTGCTGGCCACGCCCCTAATCTCAAGATTTACACTACAAAACTGCTGAGTTCCTTTAAATAAAAAAAGAAAAAACACCTGTTAAGAGTTGCTTTTGAATCATAATAAATGAAACACTGACCAACATATTAGATGTTTTTTATTAGTTATACAATAACATTTCACAAAATACAATGTCTATTGTTTTCACAACTGTTGACTGTATTATGTTTTTATGACGTTTATGATTTCAAATAAACTCGACTGAAACTTGCTTGATATATATTCTATTACTAGAAAGGCCTACAAACAGCCATACCTCTTTGAAAAGCATTAGTAGAGCCTTCTGCAAATGGTTTCTGGACGGTAAATCAACGATAACACATTTGTCTTTTCCAGCAGCCACTGTATAGTGCATACAGCAATAACACCAGCTGACAAAATAGGCTGGAGATCTGCTTGGGTTGCTAGGTAACGGTGCAACCCGACTGGGGTAGTCGTTTTTGTAACGGCTCGTTTTCCAGACACCAAAAAACTCAAACTTATTGCCAAACTTATTTCATGTTTAAACACAAATAGAAGTATAAAAGCGTGCAAAATGTGAATTTTTCATTTTCCTTCCTTTTAGCAAGTCTTACCTGGCACTTTATGCCGGCTTGGCTGCAGCCGCAGTGGCGAGGGTCGCAGAACAGGCGGCAGTCACAGCCACATTCCTCCCTGGAGAGGCGGATGGCTCTCAGTTCGGTTTTCTCCCGCGCGTCGATGCGCGCGATCCCGGAGGCTCGCAGCAGGGCTCGGCGGCGCTTCGTCGGCAGAGGCTGGAGGAAGAAACAGTCGTCCACCTCGACGGCGTCCACGTCAAGGTCGTCGTCGGAGACGTCCTCCAGAGTTAGCAGGTCTGCCTGAGCGCACTCCACCGTGCCGTTCCTCGTCAGCTGAGGGAGGGAAAGTAGAGCCGTCAAGAGACCGCTGTCCTCACTCGAGCTCAGAAGGAAAATCCCAACGGCGTCGTAAAAGCCCATCTTTAAAAGTGACACACTTACAAGGTTACTATTATTTGCAGATCAGGCTAAAGAACTCCCGTTTTCTTAAAAGGAATAAAGCAGATAGAAACCTTCATTCCTTTGGGACAATTAAATTTCCTTTAAGACCAAAACAGATTTTTTTTTATGAAACATCCTCTTGTTTTTAACTCATATTTTTATTAGCTCATGTAACTGAGTCTTAATTACTTATTTTACTTTGTTTTATCAGAGTATGTTTTTCTTCTAAATCAATCTCAAAGAGACAACTTGTATAAATAAATAAAGGTTAAATAACAATAAAAATGTTAAATAAAATTTTTTTTAATTTCCTTCAGTAAAAAAATGAAGGATATGAAATAATATTTATATTTATGGATCAAAGAATGTACCTTCCTCTTATTTCAATCACAAATGTGCATCTAAGTGAATTCGGTTAGTTTATAAATTTATGGATTAAAAATAAACGTGATGCATTTAATGAATAGAAATGAAAAATCTAATTTTTAAATATTTATAGCTTTTAATTTCTCCTCTCTATCTCTTTTTATAACATGTTATAATATGAACACATTTGCATTTTACCGACTCAATATTCACACATTTCTACACTTCTTATCTACAACTCTGAAAAAGAAAACAATTGATTTGGGGTTAGTACTAAACCAAAACATTTATGCTGCTATTTCAAATGTGTGAATGGAACTGTTTAATGAATTTTTCAGGTAAAAATACAAAATACACTATTGCAATACAAATAAGGTGGAAAGAGTTTCTGAAATCCCCAGAGGCTATCCGCCCTTTTCAGAGCTTGTGTTGCGGTTTAGCCTGCAGCAACCGAGCTGATGACATCACATGCAACGTTGGCGAGTAATGCAGGTAGAAAGTTTCTCCGCTCCTGTGCAGCCGAATTTTAAACAGGGAGAGGAAATAGTAGCAGAAAACTGTAAGAATAATACAAAAACCAATGAAAATCTGAGAATAATACGGAGGATATCCAAAGAAAGACGCTGCATTATTAAAGTTATTGCAATATTCTGCAAATAAATATTAATTTTGGACATATTTGGTTCAAAATGTAGCAAAGATGGACGTAGAATTAGTGTTCCTCCACAAATATCAGAAAATATTAAATTATTCAGAAAAACAATCCTCATCAAAGGCAAACTGAGAAGATTAAATGTTTTCAACTATATGGTGCAAAAAAGAACGTATAAATCAATATTCCAGCTTTTTGTTTAAAGAAAAAATCAATAAATCAATAACAAAACTTTTAAATTCTTGAAGATATTTTTCCTAGTTACCCCAATTTATTAAAGATATTTATGTATGTGAGAAACATAAATGGAAATGTAACTTAAATATCTTTAAATGTATAATATTCATATGTGTATCAATACATTAAAAAATAGTAAGTTGTAAAATTATTAATTTAAACCTGAGTTCAATAAATGTACTGAGACACGGACATTTATTTCAGTATTTTTAAAATAATTTCTTATTATTCATATTTTCCTTATTTAAACCACTGAAATAAATAAGGAAATTTATATATAAAGGCTTGTAAATATAATAATTTTTACATTAATTTTTCAGTTAGGTAATTTATAAATCATGAAAATAGTTAAATAATAATAGATTTTAAATTTTTTTAAATTTCAGATATTTCTAGATTTTTATTTAATTTATTGAATTCTGACCATTTTTATTCAGATTTTGTAGTATTTTCTATGTATTTAGATTTGCACGAGGAAAAATCGTTGAAATGTGGAAAAAATAAATAAAAAGACATCTTTAAGGGTGATCAGAATCAGGACGTTTTACCTGAATGGTGCCCGTTGGTTAATAATCTTATCATAAATGGTTTTAATTAATCCAGAGAACATCCCTGGATGTACCTTCATCTTGCGAGCGTTGAGCTTCTCCTGACGCAGGTGCTGGCGCAGCGTGTGTCTGTGGCTGCTTTCCTGTTCGCGCGCGAACTCGCCCAGCGTGTAGTGTCTGATGGAGGAGTGGTGGCGCGCCATGCCCAGGGAGCTGCCGCCCTGGCTGGGCACGCTGGTGAAGCCCTGCCGCCGGGGGAAGTAGTACACCGTCACCACATCGAAGCGAACCCGCTTCCCCCCCTGCGACGGCTTGTGCTGTCTGAGGATGGAGGTGGCTGATGACGGAGAAACAGAGTTGGAGCTGAGTGTTTCATTCTGTTGTGTTTCCGTAAACACGCTATGATAGGTATATAGGTTATACAAAACACGATTATTAATTATTTTGTTCAAAATCATTCTTAAATAGAGTTTTTAAGTCTGAATATTTTGAGCTGCTTTTAGGGCTACTGTCACTTTAAATCCAAATTAGCTGCTGCTTGCCACGCCTCCCAAATCAATGTTTACAGTCACGCATAAAAATGGCAGCAAACATACAACTGTACATCTTTGAAAAGCATTTGAAAAGCAGAGTAAGTCCACAACAAAACCCTTTTCTTTCCCAGCAGAAATCCATAGACCAAACGTGCTGGAACTCTGCCTGGGTTGCTAGGTAACGGGGCGGGGCGGGGCTGTCCTTGCTAGGTAACGACACAGTGCCTGTCAAATGTAACTTAACAGATGTGATCATTTTACAGAAACCAAAAAAGATAAACTTATTACCAAAAAAAAAAGAAAACGGCTGGATGTTGTTTTTTTTTTTAGCTGTTTTTAGAAGCAGTTGTGACCCAAATTTTATTTTATTTTTTTCCAATGAACGAATGTCTTATAACATTGTACTTTATATAAAACTCAAAGGCCCAAATCAGATGAGTTGTGTTAATATTTATTTAATTTTTATGAGTATAAACAATGTCCAAGTACTGTAAAATTACACCATTATAGCCGATTTCTTTGAGACGAGATGTATTAAACCACTGATGCATCTACAACTGAAATAAATAAAAATGGTAATTAATGGGTAAAATTACAACAAACTACATCCATATTGTGTGTTTATAAAATTAACTGAAACATACTGAAATTGTAGACATAATAGCATTCGTTTTTGTGTTTATGAATCTAATTATTAGCCTTCTGAACTGATGTGAAAATGTTTTTTTTTCCTTCACACGCGCAGTTTACGTCAGCTATCGCCAAATTACGGCACTCCATATTCCTCCCATGCTTATGCTAGTCCGCAAAATGGCGTCAGAAGAAGTTCAGATTAAAAAAAAAACGGAGCAATAATCGAATCATTGTTCAGTATTCGTTACCTAATTGGTGAATACAAAATCACAAACAATACTTTTTGACCTAAAAATTAACCAAAGTATGACTCTAACTAATAAAAACTTATTACACAAATAAAATCAGACCACCAATCATTCATATTCAGCCATAATCAGAAGATGCTATTCTTCAAAGTCGCAACAAAACAAAAAATAAAGTAGAATAAAAAACCAAAACTGTTATCACGCCGGGGAAGCAAAAAGTCATGCAAAATGTGGCTTTTGCATAATAGTTCCCCTTTAAATATCCCTGTTGTGTCCCAGGTGTGTTGGTGTTTCTTTTTTCTCTGCTGTTGCTTACGAGTGAACGGGGTGCTGGAAGGTGGGTTGAGGCTGTCACAGCTGTCTGCGCTGTCACTGCTGGAGATGTCATCGTCCGAGTCCTTAGGTGTAGAGAACAGAGAGCCGCTGTCCACCTCTTCATATCTTCGTTTGAGGCTTAGGGACGGACCTGCCTCCATGGAAACCTGCTGTCTGAGGGCACAGTCAGGGCAACAAAAGCTGCTATGTTTAAATGCATGTTAAATCCGTTAATAAGGGAACTTTTTCTGCATGTTTTAGGACTAAATGTTTGCTCTGTTTCTGCTCTGACGATATGGAAACAAACAACACATCTGCCTCATTTCATCTGTATTCCACCTCCATCATTTCATCTGTCTGCCTCCACCGCTGCTCCATCCTGAACATCGCACATTAAATCCCATTCTGAAATTATCAAGTGTGGAGCTGTAACCATGGCAACTGGGCAAGCGTAGTTCATGTGAAGAGCCTTGAAGCGAGCGGTCTCTATGGTGTTAACCCACCTGATTCCCTTTCAGACAGCCACAAGGTGAAATTTATCACATCTGCAGCTTTAATCGAAGTGAACGGGAAGCACCTTAAGCTGCGGCACAGATCCGAATGAAAACACGATGCTTTGTCTGTTAACAAAACCACAAACTTAATGCAGCCTTGTAAGAAATTCCAGTTACTGCATTAGTGACGTCCTGGCCAAAGCTGCGCATGTATGCACATATACTGAAGCATGGCTGGACAGACAGAAATTCACATGTATAAACAGATTCAGTGGTTAGATGAGGGACAGATGGATGAATAGATGGATGGATGAACAGATTGACCGACTGATGTAGCATTTTAGATTTTCATCTAGTGATGAAAGTGAAGTAGTTCCTTGAATTGCTGCCAAATCAGAAACTGTGACTGAGAAATCAACTTTAGCATTAAACTCTCTCAGGGTAAAATGATACATATATTTTTATGGGTCTTGGCAAAATGTAACATTTTAATTGTTGGCTGTGTGGTGTTTTCAAGGACTTTGTATTTTTGTGTTTTTATTATGCAACATTGGCTTGTTGCTGAAATGTGCGATACAAAAAACTTGACAGATTGATTTTTACAACGTTGACAGGGAAGGGGGCAATTTAGCTTGAGACCCCCTTTATTAATACTTACAGATAGCGGTGTAAGCATTTTTACATCCCAAAATAATAAACGTAAGAACATAAATTTCTTATGTTTATTGTTAAACATTTCTTATGATAAGAATTTTGATTGTCACGACTTTTGAAACTCTGGAAATGTCCAAAAGTTCAAAACTTTTGAGTCTCAGAAATTTCCACATTTAGAGTGGAAAAGATGCCTTATATTATTCTCAGCATTTCTTAGTTTTTGTCTGGCAAATTTTCAGTTTTCCAGACTCAGAAATTTCCACATTTTTTTCTAGAAAATTTCTTAAATTAATTGGAAAATTTTCTAGTTTTTGTCTAGCAAATTTTCAATTTTCCAAACTCAGAAGTTTCCACATTTTTTTCTACAAAGTTTTAGAAAATTAATTTCAGTTTTAAGTGCAGATTTTCCTCAGATTTTTGTCTATCATTTTCTCATTTTCACCAAAACTCAGATATTATCATAAGTATCATTTTGACGATGAGATTCTTCATTTTGTGTCCCGTAAATGTTAAGTTAACCGTTGACCTCTGTGCAAGTTTACCTCAACTTTTATTGTTCATAAGACATAGAAATGTTATTTTTTACTTGATTTTTTTCACACAAAGCATGAATATTTATTCATATTCAGTCAAAAAGAGGCTCACTATATCACACTGATTTGAATTGAATCAAATTAAAATGTATCAAAACAGTGAATCAATGTGAGTTTTTCAAATTAGCCTTAGCTAACATTGTCTACTGTGCTGATCTAGGTAAAATAAACTTCAATTTAGTGGAGTGGTAAGTGGTACAATAAGCAATAAATCAATTAATCACATGATAAATTAAAATGAACTCAGTAATTTGCATTTTTATCTCTCTTTCCACTAAAAACTGGATGGATAAAGTCTTCAGTCTGGTGCTTTGGTCGCAAATCGCTCTTTAGTTTACAGAGTCTTCTTTATTTATTTTATTTGTTGTTTCTGTTGTTTTGCTTATTTATTTCAGATATTTAAAATGTCTTCCCACTCAAGTGTTAGAATAGAATTTATTGATCTTTGAGAATGTGTTCTTGCATTATTTTGCATTGTATTACTTGAAAATGGTCTCAAAACCGCAATATTATTATTTATCGCAATAACTTCTGGGGCAATTTATCACCTGGCTTGTTTTTGTGACATGCCTATTCTTTAAAACACAGTTTGTGATCTGTTCTGGCTGCACAATATTAATAAATATTAATGCACCTCAAATGTTGCAATGACTAAAATGTCTCCACCTCTCTCCTTATGAGCTTTAACATCTAAACCACTGAGATCAGGTGTATCAAGGACAGTAAAAGTCCATCAAGGTGACCAAATATGATACTGCCAAGCAGTTTATATGGCTTTAAATCCTTTCTTTTTTGCATTATTGCACAGAAAGCCAATAAATTGTGCAGCTCTATCTACCTATGCACACATTCATGCAAAACGATAAGAGGTGAATTTTATTAAAACCAGACGTGGAGTTGCTGCAGCTGCTGTGTGTTTCAGTCTAACCATGACTTGCAGAGTGGGCATGATGTCGGTTGAAATGCATTGTAAAACCCTGAACACTATCAGCCTATAACAGGCAAATGCTCGGTCCTCCCTATCACCATTTAACCATCTCCCCCCCTCCTTTTTTCCCACTCCCTCTCTCCCTTTCACACACACACACACACAATGCCCACATTTAAGAGACACTAGACCATCTTACCTGGGGCAGAAAGAGGGACCCTTAATCCAACAGCCTCGGAGGTCGTCTTTCTTTCCAATCCGAGCTGCACATCAATCTTTTATCGCGCAGCGAGACGCTTTCTATGTGCAACCCCCCCCCCCCCAAAAAAAGCAACCGATATCCCTGCAACAAAGTGATCTGGCTGATTGTCAATTTGCAGTACTTCTCTGTCTCTTGCTAGCTATAGGAGGTTACATGGGTTGCGAGCTCATTGTTCTGCACGCCGAAAGATTACAGTGGCCTGACAGGAGCGACTGCTTTTATTTAAATGTGGCATACCTCTGTGTTTAAAGGACAGCCGAGAGGAAAAAAGGAAGAAAGAGGGGCGTCATTGGGTTATTTCCCAACATTTTTCGGTGCAGCATGAACAACGCATCCAGCCGGATGTGCTATCTTCCCAATATGAGGCTGAAAATTATTACAATGGAGAAATCCGCTGACATTTGTGCTCGTTTATCGCTTTTTTCTTTCTTTTCTCTTTTCTTTTTTACCCCGCTTTCTGTTTCCTCACCGGGACCGGGCTCGCTCGGCTGGGCTCACTTCGCTGTCTTCTCGCTTTTTAAATAAAACAAGACAGGAGGAAAAACAAGACGCGCATTGGTTTGTTTCGGTTGGTGTCAAGATTGTTGGAGATTTTCTGCCGAGAAGACGCTTTTTTTTCCCCCCTCTCCACCCCGGCCCCGCTTGTTACAATGTAACAATGGAGGAGGAAATTCTCTCCTGCAGACGCATTTATAGTCGTCGTGACGTCATAAACTCGCACTGGCGACGAGGCATGCTGGGAAGTGAAGTGTTTTAGATTCATTTCGCAATCTTTGTTCGTTTAATCTTTTAGCTTTATGTTATTTACAGGTACAGTAAGGACACAGACGTAAGCAGTTTAAATGACAACAGTGAAATTATTTGTCTCCTTTTGATAATTTAGGCTGTCACGAAACAACTTATATTTTAACCATGATGCTCATTCTTTTATATTTATGTCAATTAGAAAGTTAAGTATTTGGTTTACAAAACCAAAAATTACCAACCAACCAGCTAGCAAGTGATAAATATGTAATAACAAGCTTAACAAGTCTGCATATTTAGTTCTCAACTAAATATTTAGCTACAAGCTTTAGTTAGCAAGCTAAATGATTAACATGCTAACTAAATATTCCGTTTGCCATCTAAATAGTTAGCTCAAGCTAAATACTTAGTTAGCGATCTGAATGTTAGGTTATTTAGTTTGATAACTAAATATTTAGCTTCAAATAAAATGTTTAGTTTGAAGAAAATTTACTGCATGTAAATAAACCAAAATAAAACGTTTGTCTAGCTAACCACATAAACTCCCGACTCACGCCAGTTACTGATCTTGTTACATTTTTGTCATTGCTAAATATTTAGTTAGCCAACAAAACATTTAGCATGCCGTCTCAATATAACGTCACCTTCTTAAAATAATTGCCTAAGTCATTTTTAGCAATTTTTCAGGAAACACAAAAAACTGAACCATTTGTTGAATAAATGATATTTACAAACAATTTTAATCAAAAAAGTTGTAACAACAAATGTCTTTTGACATACAAACAGCAAGGTCAGTCAAACATGGAACATGACAGAATTAAATGACTTAGGCAAATTTTTGAACATGCCTTTGTGACCTAGGCAATTTTACAGCACAAACTAACAAAACATAATGCTGAGGAGGCATGTGCATTTTTTCCACTTCTCCTTCCAGCTCTTCTTTGCTGGGTTCTTGTCTGATGCCTATTAGTGTGGCAAATTGTCAAAGAAGTGATGACACTCGACAGGCATGATGGGTTTCATTGACTGGAGGTCCTGGAACTTTCTCTCTTT